>CABEEJ010007033.1:0-34364 GCA_901482245.1 Timema douglasi | reverse complement strand
CACTAGAGTGTGTGGACAAACCACTGTCACTGTTCTGTATATAACACCTTCTAATCACTAGAGTTTGTGTGGACAAACCACTGTCATTGTTCTGTATATAACACCTTCTAATCACTAGTTTGTGTGGACAAACCACTGTCACTGTTCTGAGTATTATGACATGTTAGAAATTATAGTGGTGTAATATGTTTTATTTAAAGTTAGGCTATGTTTAATCCACTTTTCTACCAATCCGAATCTAAATCTTAATCTTAATTTTACCTGCAAATCCAGAAACTCGAATTAGAGTCTTGTAATAAATTACTAACATAGGAGGAAATGGAAGCATAAATGAACAGTAGAAAAGAGGAATAGTACAAATTTTATCACTTTTGCTACTATGCAATAATTATAATATTCATACATACAGTTAGTTGTTAAATTAATTGTCTCGGGTCTGGTTAAGTCTGTCCTCAAAATATGTTAGGCTGAACCATTAATAAACAGCATTAGAGCAATAAAACAAATTTCAAATCAAAATTCGAAATACATAATATTATAAATTCTAATTTTGAACCTCATATTTTCTCAAAACCTCAATTTTGTTGAATTTTTCTACTATCAAGCTATAGACATTGAAATATATTATTAATTAACTTATAATTAATGAAAGATTGATCATTTAGTATGCTTAAAATATTTTGTTTTCACAAAAAGTGTTGTTTCTTTTTGTCTTTTTTTTTGTTTGGGGAAATATGAGCCTATTCTATTTTTGCATACAAATTTAAAGAAAAGCTTTTAACAACAACAAAACTTGACTTATCGCTTCGAACAAAGTAAATCCCACCGCAAAATTAATTTCTAGATACATCCTCAAGAAAACAACACCCAATGAGTACCTACTGTTATCGCCTGGCTTGGGCATAGATCTGGGCTCACGACTAGTCGCGCGGTGGGGCCCACACAACCTATCCCCTCTCCCCCTTACCACCCACCCGTGGAGCGGCGTAACGCCGGCACTGATTGGACGACAAAGCGTCCCGCTGGGTCATGGATAGATCTGCAAATTGCTACTGACAATGTTTCAAACAGTCTACCACCTCGTATCGCCCATGCTCATACATATTACTTTTTTTTTTTACTCTCGCCCACCACCCTACGTCCTACTTCTAAAAAGTTATTTTTGTTGTCCTCCCTTAAAGGAGGGTGAAGGAGCAAGAAGGGAGGGAAGCTCTGGGAAATATGTATGTATATGAACGTCGAGTTTACCCGTTGTATCGGGAAATTCGTTGGCATTCTCCCGGGGGCTGCCTTATATCCGAGAACGGATGTCGCGCTATACAGTGTTTAAATGAGTATAGGGGAAGGTGGGGTTAAAGTGGGTGATGGGGTAATTGGATGTCGGGCGTGTGTTTTCGACAGCTAGCGTAGCGGCCCACCCATTCTCCACTTGGGTCTGTTCACTCCACTCTACTATGTCTATCAACGACTTAATAGACACATTTTCATAGAAATACACATACACATAAAAAAAACTATTCAAAAATTGAATTCTACCACATACACACGCACACAGATAAAATAAAAAGTTTGAATAAATTAGATTTGTGGTGGGGGAATAGATGGAGTTGTTTTACAAGTATTTATAGATTCGCGGTGTTTTTGCTATACATTTAAAATATTTATATTGGTTTTTTTTTTAATCACTCAGTGTTTTTGTCATCCCCAGCAAGCCCTGCGTGATTGTGAAGATTGATAGGGTCGTTACGAAGCAAACAAAAAGAGTGAAGTAGCAGACTTCATTAATTGTAATCATTTTTATTTTATTATTTTCCTAGAACAAGTATAAATTGTTAGGAATTGTTTGTGCTGATTTTTTTACAGTTTTTTTTTCGTATTTGTCGTCATCTGTGTATAATTAAGTTTCAATACTATTTTATGTTCACTCAGTAACACCGATACATAATTTTGGTTTCACGTAAAGATTTCTTCACACTTGTATTATTATTATTATTATTATTATTATTATTATTATTATTAGCATCGCGTCTTACTACTCGTTCGGGTTATACGCACTTACGCTAATGTGTATTGGCAGGGTGATTGTGAGATGATATGGTGGACCTACAGTTTAACGTGGGATCCGAACCACGGTGAAGGCCTGGCATTCCACACATTCTCACTCACACTTGTAACAAATGCGATCGAAACTATAGTTCAAGTTTCATAGGAAGGACCTTAATCTAATAGATAAAAATATTCTCTCAAGCTACTTTTACGTATTTATATGTCAAGTCATGTGATCTGCACCTTTCAATTTTGATAAATATTTTCAATGCATATCTACAGATACAGAGGTCCTGGGTTCGTTCCCCGGTGCTTCCAGATTTTACTGTGAAGAGGTGTGTTTGGAACGAGGTCAAACTTAGTCTCGCGAGAACACATGAGGAGCTACTAAAAAAAACCTCCTTGCTGGTGTAGTTGGCTAACGCGCTAGTCGTGTTGAGCTCAACCGCTGAGGACGGGGAGATCGAGGTTCAAATCTCGGTCGGGTGAACTGGGGGTGGTTTTTCCTAAATTGTTTTCCACTCCCCCCTACACGCAAATGAGGGTTCACTTCCTCTAATTCAACCTCCCCAATTCCTAATCCATTAGCGTACTTAAAGCGTATAGCCCGAACGGGTAGTAAGACATGGTGCTAAATAATAATAATAATAATAATAGTAAAATACTAAAATAAAGAAATAGCGACTCTATTCTATAAAATTGAGATTAACTGCCTAAGGGTTCATTGAGCTGACAACATGACACTTTATATCCGCTAACGTTGGCACTATTTTTGCTGACATGTGGTTGCCGCTCGGTCAGTATAGCTCTCTTGTGGGCTGATGCCATGAAGCTTTTTTTATAAAATAATATTAATACAATACTAAAATGTTATTATTATTGACAGATTTTTAAAATATTTTAAAGGCTCTTTTATGAAACTCACACTGTACCTGATCCAAGGAAAGAGATGGAGGAGTGTGACTTCGAAGGAAATGCATCATCATTTTACTGTTCAGAGGTTGAGAAATCATAGGGTGGAAAACACCACTAGGGATATTTTTAAACACCCATTTTAGAAATTAATATATATCTGATTTATTGTCTACACATCAGCGGGTCTTAACGTAGTGATTCCCGCCCCTGAAAGAATCGGGTGGCCGGAGTTTGAATTTTGAATGTGTGAATGCTGGGCCATTTACTTAAAATTCACCTCCCTCGTTCTGTTTCTCTATATAAAGTCATACAGGTCACCATTATAATACATCGTCACATAAGAGCGTACTGTTTTACCAACCGAGCTGAGTAAGGCTCTGTTTTAACTCGACCGTTTGACATTTTGGATATATGTCTGTCTGTTCCGCGATAACAGCCAAATGAGTGCCCCAAATTAATGAAATTTGGAAGGGAAATTCTTTGAACCTAGGCCAAACGATGAATTTTTCCTTCTTTTTTTGATTTTAAAATATATTGAGTGATATACGTCTTAAACTACACGAACAATGATTATTCTGTCTGAATATAATGTGCTGTTGAATTTAGTATTAATTTGTTTGGGTCTAGCTTTATCACCAAGGAAAACATATCAACTTCAAATCCAAGGAGAAACTTTAGGAGATATTTCAACTTGAAATCCAAAGAGAAATATTAAGACTGTAGTAACGATAAGAATATAGAGGAGTGAGGTCTACTGTTGACAGAACTACTAGTAAGACTGTAGTAACGATACTAACAAGGAGCGAGTGAGGTCTACTGTTCACAGAACTACTAGTAAGACTGTAGTAACGATAATAACATGGAGGGAGCAAGGTCTACTGTTCACATAACTACTAGTAAGACTGTAGTAACGATAATAACATGGAGGGAGCAAGGTCTACTGTTCACATAACTCATTTTTTCCCCCATAACTTTTAACACATTTTAAAACGAATATTTGTGTGGCTTGATTCTGACTTCTTTCCCCGAGTGTCTAACTTTGTAATTACAGCGTTGTACATTCCCACTCTCCGCCAGGATTCGCATAATGACCTGTTTGTTTGGCGCAGGATTAGGAGGTGGGAAACTTGAGTCTGGCTAATGTAATATTGTTAAAATAATAGGTGGACTACAAACCACACCGAGTCGCTGTGTATTTTTTTAACGTAATGAAGGTAATGAAGGAAACCGGGAGTGCACCCTAATTGGGGAAAATATGGCAGACGCGCTAATGAGAAACAAAGAGGGCTGTAGAAGGTTGGGGGGGAGGGGGCGGAGAGGTAGAATCAGGCATTATCAGCTAAAAAAACACAACGGAGGAAAAAATAAGGTTTACCCTTGTTTCAGTTTTTGTGAGAGGTCTGACTTATAAAATAGCTTGTGTCCACACGTTTAGGCTACTGTATATTTATGTAGCTATTGATTTCAAATCGTAAATTTACTTAATTTTCTCCCGCCTCAATTGCTACATGATCTAAGGCGTCACTCTTTGAATAGAATAGACTATACTACATATGACGAGAAGATCTGAGTTCTATTATTATTATTAGCACCGCGTCTTACTACCCGTTCGGGTTATACGCGCTTAAGCTAATGTGTAATGGTATGGTTGATTGTGAGATGAAATGGAGGACCTACAGTTTAACGTGGGATCCGAACCACGGTGGAGGCCTGGCATTACCCACATTCACAAGTTATGATTAATATACGTATTGTCAGAGGCGAAGAAAAGGTTTGGCAATCAGATAAATCTGTGCCCGGACCGGGGATTGAACCCCGGACCCCAACACAAAAGTCAGACACCTTACCCCTAGACCACCAGGTCACCCAAGATCTGAGTTAGATCGTGATCGGCTGTACTTATGGGTGTTTTACTTAAATGGTTTACCGCTCTCCCTCCAAGCAAATGCGGGTAGAATTAATTTAAATCTTAAATTCAACTCATACTCATACCTTACCCATTAACGTAATTAGTATATAGGCGTATGACCCCAAACGGTTAGTAAAACGCGGTGCTAAAAAAACAAGACCTCTAGGCGTGGTGGCCAAGAAGTCAAAGGCCGTTGGACTAACATCGCGATTGGTCGTCGTTTAACAAGAGGTAAGGGCTTAAATCCCGGCCGTGTGGTTAACCTTCCACTTTGCCACTTAGGCTACATCGAGTCGTCACTGGAGTTTGTTTCAAAACTAGCAATATTATTATAAATCAAATATCAACTTTTAATGCTATGAGGTGAAAGTATAATTTGCAGTAAAGTTGTAACGTGTTTAATTGTGGATAGTATTTTCACTTAACCTGAGTAGTTTTTATTATTTGAATATTTCACGTATACTCTCTAAACACACGTCCAAATTGGCGCATGACTTACAAACTAGCTTAAACTAAGCCATCACGACACATACAGCATGAATACGTTCATTCATCTACAGAGATAAAAAAATGTAGTGAAACACTTACCTTACATTCGACCGGGGCTCGAACCTCAGTCGTCTATTGCGAGCGTGAAGGCTTTGACCGCATGACTACAGAGGTGGGCTATGTATGTTTTAATTACAAAGAGCTGTGTGTTTTGATGAGCCTATTATTTTTTCTATAAACTGGGAGAATTGATCAATAAGTAGAAATATAATCTCTTTGTATACTTTGATTGAAAGCGCTGACACACTTTGGTTTGAGACCAGTTTGTGTCAAAGTTTAGTCTTAATACCATGGGGACTCTTTTTTTTTTAAATCACCGCGTCTTACTACCTGTCCAGGTTATACGCATTTATGATAATTAATATAATGAGGTAGGAATGAGTAAAGAAGCATTTTAGAGCTAATCAACCCAAATTTGCGTGAAAGTAAAGTGGGAAACCATTTAGGTGAAACCACCCTTAATAGACCTGACCGGGATTCAAGCCCCGATCTCCCCATCATCAGCAGAACAAACCAACACACCAGTAAAGTCTTAGACGATTCGGCTATTGAAGCGGGTCTCGTGGGAGCTAAAGTGAGTTAGAAGTGATTCAGAACGGTCACATAAACTGATAATTACACTTTATTTTACATCTGATCGGCTTACATTAACTACGCTTGCGTGGAAGGAAGAAGAGGGTAGAATTTAAGAGAAAATGTACCCGAGTTTGTGTAAAGAGAGTATAGGAAGCCATTTAGGAAAAAACCTCAATATACCGTCTTGTTTCTAGCCCAGACCTACCCATCACTGACAATCTAGACTTAATAATGACAATAATAATAATTGCGTGTCTGGGCTAGATAAATCTGTAGCCCAACTTATGGGAAGATTAGCCAATGCTAATGTACCGTTGCCCAAGGGACGCCCGAATGTACTAATCGACATTCTTTACGTAGAGGACCTTTCGATGCGTCAGACACCTTATCTCAGTCGATAGCGTGTCTGTTTACTGAGCTAAGAGTCCCGGGATCGATTCCTAGCATGGCCAAAAAAATTATCATTGGTGAAATGTAGGTTTTCCCTTACACAATGATGAATTAACGAGCTGGGGCTGGATGGTGTGTCTTCTCTATATTTAACTAGGTTTATAAATCGTGTGCTGATATAATAAGTCAATTCAGAAAGTGCACGTTAAATACCTAAAATAAATTAAATAAAGGAAAACTCTTCATGTCACAATGAGATGAGAAGATGATGATATTGAATATGATGGGGTGGGGCCAATAAAAATCTTAACCTTTCTTTAAACTAACTAACCAAACCTTCGTGGCAGTGGGAATTATTCCCCCTTTGAGGAAAAACCCCCAGTACTAGCCGGGAATCTAAACCGGGACCACTAGATCAGCATCCAGGAGTTCTGACCACTACACCACGAGGCAGGTTATCTAAGACTCAATGAGCATGATATTTATACCGCATACCCACCGGTTCAGGTCAAATTTTCTCGAGGTGTATGTAGAAGTTCTAATAATGAATATTGTTGATTAATTACTGTTAATTGGTTATTTTTAAACAAAACAATTTTTTACTGTAATAGAGCACTAGAGGTGTCTTAAAGGTAACATGATAACATTTTAGCTTCTATGATTTTATCTTTATTCAAATATTTGCGTCACGCTCTGATACCTTTCTGTAAGCCTTTTTTAATAAGGGACAAATATTTGAATAAAACCAAATTACTTGATATGTCTGTCTATTGAAACTCTCTCATGTATAAATCCCGGCGAGTAGTCGAAGAAACTGTCTGCCTCCCCCCCCCCTCTTATCTCCACCACCCCCGCGTATGGAAATATTGAAGATTGCTGATAACGTAGGCCTATTGTAGTTGAATGCGCCGACAGCGAGACTTGGTTTTACTTATGAATACTTGACATGAGGCGTGGTTACTTTATCTGACTACTCTTGTCGTTCAAAAGTTCCAGGGGGTGTAGGCACAATAACAGATTGGAATTATATTGAAAAGGATATTACTTGTAATTCTACTTCTACTGCTCAAAGATTGGCAGTAATTTTCTTTATTTTGATGCGGTTTATGCTGGGATGAAATGAAAAACGATTTTACAGTTTGTGGTTTTTACAAAAAAAAAAGTTTGGTCAATTCAACATAAATATAGGCTAATTTAACCGCCTTTTTTGGGCTATGTTATTATTATTATTAGCACCGCGTCTTACTACCCGCTCGGGTTATACGCACTTACGCTAATGTGCAATGGTAGGGTGAATGTGAGATNAGGCCTGGCATTCCCCACATTCACAAGATGTCTTGTCAGAGGTGAAGGAAGGGTTTGGTAATCAGATAAATCTTTGCCGGGACCGAGGATTGAACCCCGGCCGCCAGCATAGAAGTCTGACACCTTACCCCTAGACCACCAAGTCACCTTGGGCTATGTTCCTGGCTTCAAAACCAGAGGTTCCGGGTTCGATCCTCAGTGCTCCCAGCATTTCAGCGAAGCAGTTAGTCTGGATCAGAATCGACTCAGCCTCGTGAGGACATATTTCCTTGGTTGGTAATTATGTGCTTTAGCTAATTAGTTTGTAGATATTTCATTTAATATCAAAGTTGTAACTACAATTTTGGGACATCCTGTATTTGGTTTAATTTTCTCCACTAATATTCAAAAACTGCTAAGATTTACACGCATAGAAAATTAAACTAAACATATCTACTGACGCAATAATTTATTTATTTTATTCAAAAATTATGTTTTGCTTTAAAAATTTGGAAAAATACTGGATTTATCTTACGCTTTATTTAATCCCACCTTAGACCATAATACTGAGAAATTACATGTGTGGAATATCTTACTTTATGTTTCTAAACTTTTGTTTTTATAGAGAATAAGATAAATTAATATACTCTAAAACCGTTCACACCCACTTCGGTGGCCGCATGGTCTAAGGCGCTACTCTCGCAATAGACTAGACTGCTGAGAATGAGGAGATTGGTGTTTAATCCAAGGGTCAATTTCCTTAATGGTTTTTCCACACTACCTCCACATAAAAGTAGATACAGTTCATCTGAATGTAACATTCTTAATCCCTAACACATTAGTGCAATCAGTGCATAGGTGTATAACCTGAACAAGTAGTAAGACGCGGGGTTAATAAATAATACAAATTCCAGTTAACTAATAATACGTTAGTGAGAATTAGTTCTACAAACAATTTAAACCTGTCGAACATAAAATTGCATTAATGACCATACAAAAACTATATTTCAATCTACAATCCCATTACGTCACTATACTATAAAGCTACATGGTTTACTCACTCACTCATTCACTGACATTAATGTTTACCCACTCCCAGATGAGCTAAAAACTTGAAATTTGACAGCTTCTAGCCTGTAACCGACCGGAAAATTCCAAAAAAGTAACCCCCGAAAAAAATTTAAAATGGTGGAGCAACTTTTAAGTCGGTGCGGACCTTTCTTTGGAGGCCTCTTGTGGCTAAATGGTAAGACCTATAAATAAAATCGGATTGCACCAGAGATAGATTTTTTATGTTAGGTAAATTTTTGCACATTTTCAACGCTTTTTTAATTTTCTGACCCACTTATGGGACAGCTAGAATCATAAAATTGTAAAAATAAATCAACGTTCAAAACAACGCTGGACTTATATTAGTTTACACTCGGGGTTTGGGGGCGGAGCCCACAACGAGCAAAGCGAATATAATTATAAAACTAAACAAGTTTTAAGCAACCTGGGTTTATTTATCTACACCACTATCACGAGATCTTAACCAAAAAGATTCTTTTTCTCAATGCAAAATTAATAAAATACAAATATTACTTTTACTAGTAAAAAAATTGTTCTTGTTAAAATAAACCTTGGTTCACAGTGACTCCCAGACAAAAAATATAAATATATATAATTCGATTCTCGAATGTTTTTAATCAACCACAACAAAATAATCCTGAAATCACCAAAATGAAAACACATATTATGACATACAAAAATGAATAACCATTGGTTAATAATTAAAATATAGGACAGTAATTTAAAAAAAAAAATCCTCCCTTGTGATTGGTTGGTTCAAGTAGGTAGAAGGATATGTAAAAAAAAAAATCTCTTAAGACCCCGTGTAGAGATTAACAAAAAATCTCCAAGCCCTGCCTACATAGTAATGGCTGACTCATTCAAAATCAAAACACAAAAATAATGGAAGCAAAAGAAGGAACGCCTACTTTTTTTTTAATATGTAAAAAAAGATCTATATGTATATATTCACCTTTACAATTTACAATTCACATAACCCCCTTCCCTCCACGATGCCCCTTCAAAAGCGCCCCCCCCTCACCTTCCATGACCCTCTACAAGCCTTGCCCTCGTGTTTCCTGATTCGAACAAAAAGCCCTACCAACTCAGCCATCCGTTGGCTGTTAATATTGTTCTAGACTGATGAATATGTATGAGCCTCGTTGCTGAGGTGAGGCCTCTATATCTCTGTCTCTTTCTCGCCGGCCGTGCACGTAATTAGTGTAGGTGAGTTCAACGCTGATTTACAAGAGAGATAGAGGAAAGGGAGGGAAGAAAAAGGTGTAGTTTATTGTATCAAGCTTCCTGTCCACAGCTTCCACATTGTGGTGGGGAGTAAACGCTCAATACACGTAATAATAATTAATGTAATTCATTAAATGATTTTTAATTATCTTTTAA
The DNA here is from genome assembly GCA_901482245.1 of Timema douglasi. Taxonomy (NCBI): domain Eukaryota; kingdom Metazoa; phylum Arthropoda; class Insecta; order Phasmatodea; family Timematidae; genus Timema; species Timema douglasi. The sequence goes on along the minus strand of CABEEJ010007033.1, from coordinate 24,244 downwards.
AAGAAATATTCGAAAGGTAGAAGAAATATCAGCAAATACGATTATTGTCATCACAAAAAAAAGTTGTTGAAAAAAATTCATAGTATTTCTATAAAATTTCATACGTGTACGGAAACATTAGAAGAGTACAGGAGAAAAAGGGGAATGCACAATTTTAACTCGAATTGAGTAATTGCTTCCATCTGTTATACAATCATGAAATCGTTCTAATATAATAATAATAATAATAATAATAATAATAAATAATATTGCGCGTCTGGGCTACATCAACCGTTGCCCAGTAGTGGAAAGATTAGCCAGTACTAAAGTACCGCTGCCCAGGGGACGCCTAAAGGTACTAATAGTACATCCATTCCATGGGGGCTCTTTCCATGACCCGATGAGATGTGGTGATGGAGATAGTATGAGGGTGATAATGGTGAGTATGAGGATGATAGTGAGTATGAGGGTGTGGAACCAGTGGAAACACAATCCAGCCTAGCTAACCAAACCTTGGTGACCGTTGGGGTGATTCCCCTTACGAGAAAAATCCCCGGTTCATGCCCATATCGTGTACTCCCATCTCATGCACTAGGAAATTTCTAGCTGAATTTGTCCCAGGCCTTGCACTCCAATATTTGTGCGGTATTATTAAATATACATTATTCTTATTTGTCCAATCTTGTGCATCCAATATTTGTGCGGTATTATTAAATAGACATTATTCTTATTTGTCCAATCTCGTAAACTCCAATATTTGTGAGGTATTATTAAATATACATTATTCTTATCTGTCCAATCTCGCGCACTCCATTATTTGTGAGGTTATTATTAAATATACATTATTCTTATCTGTCCAATCTCGCGCACTCCATTATTTGTGAGGTATTATTAAATAGACATTATTCTTATTTGTCCAATCTTGTACACTCCAATATTTGTGAGGTATTATTAAATAGACATTATTCTTATCTGTCCAATCTCGTAAACTCCAATATTTGTGCGGTATTATTAAATATACATTATTCTTATCTGTCCAATCTCGCGCACTCCATTATTTGTGAGGTATTATTAAATAGACATTATTCTTATCTGTCCAATCTCGCGCACTCGAATATTTTTGAGGTATTATTAAATATACATTATTCTTATCTGTCCAATCTCGCGCACTCCATTATTTGTGAGGTATTATTAAATATACATTATTCTTATCTGTCCAATCTCGCGCACTCCAATATTTTTGAGGTATTATTAAATATACATTATTCTTATTTGTTCAATCTCATGCAGTTATTTTTCCCATCTCGTGTATTGAACCATAAAGAAAGAATAGCTCACGACTTTGAATCGCTCGCGACTTTTCCACCCACTCTTACCTTCTAGAGTGAAGCATTCGTCTATCGTGGACTAGGGTAGGTCCACGTCACTGTGTTATCTTCAACCCCTCTGTCACACCTTTAATAAAGTCCACGTCTAACCTAACCTAACCTAGTTAGTTAGTTAATTTGAAAGTATTTGTAATGGAAGTTGTTCCCACTTCAAAAAGAGTGCAAAAGTTGCCAGTAGAAAAGTCGCTAGCGATTCAAAATCGTAAGATATTCTTTTTTTTATATTCAGTTCAAGAGATGATACAAACAAAAATAGTATTTACTTAAAAATAACGCCTGAATATATGACTGCACGAGATGGAACAAATTCAGGTAGAAATTCCCGAGTGCACGAGATGGGAGGTAGCCAGATACCCAAGGTACCAGCCATAAATCGAACCCGGGACTCCTAGACTCGTAGTCAGTTACACCGACCACGGGGTCGATTACCTTTCTAATGCACTTTTTATTATTGTTAAAATAGGTCTCTGTCATATTTAAATTAATTTTGAAAATAAATTGTTTGCTTCTTTATAGGGCTAAGGATATAAAATTTGTTATCCTGGAAAATATGTGTATTGGCACCAACCCCCTTCCTTTTTTTTCCTCTGTGCCCTTAATTTATTTGACAAATTCATGCAAAGAAAACTAAGCAAATTAAATTTACAGATCATTTAAATTACTTGATTTGAAATCTGTTAATGATAACTTTTCGTGTGTTTTCGATATATCTTCCACGTTTAAAAAAGTGCCAAAAATAAATAAGTACAGTGACTCAAATGTTTAGGTTAGATATTTGATAACTATGACAGGTTAAAAAATATTATACCTTCTGCCTTGAAAATAAAATTAGATACAATCGGATTTCTTAATCATTTAGTTACGTGAGAAAGTTTTTTTTTAGATTAAAGCTCAAAACTTTATTCAACTCGCTTTGAATACGTACAGATCCTATAAAATTGAAAATTCTAGCAAATATAGCCTATAAAATGACACAGACCGGTATCACGACACAACTACTTTCTCAGAGGCTAGAAATTATAAAGCTCATGTCTACAGTCCAATAGTCTCGGGAAGAAGCTAGTTTGGAGAAAATAAAAATTACCTTGAATTAACAAAAGCTCACTATTTGTTACAGAAGTCAAAAAGCTTAAGCTATAGATTTTTAACAAAGTTTTAATATGTCTCTTCATAAAAACATAATTAAATTCTTTCAACGGTGATCGACTCTACCATCCTGTTATACTGTAATACTTACAGTAGAACGCTGACCATCCGTAATGATTTGTGATAAATATGGTTCGGATAGTCAAAAATTTGAATCGCCTAAGTGGCCGATTGGTCTAAGGCGTCACTCTCGTGTTTAACTGGCTTACTGAATCGGGATTCAAATCCCGGTTAGGTGTATCTAGGCTGGTTTTTACTTAATGGTTTCCCACTCTTCTTCAACGCAAATGCTGCCTTCCTCATCCCTACCCCATTAGAGTAATTATCATATAACATGCGTATAACCTGACCAGTTAGTAAGTTGCGGTGATGAAAAATGTCTCCGTATTTGTATGAAGGAATAGGGGAATTTAAAAAATATATTATTAGGGACCTCACAAACCCCGACAGGGATTGGAACCCCAATCTACTAGACTAGACCGACAATAGGAATGTTGGTAAACACAATAACCCCAACCCCTTGTATTGATTTCTGAACTACTCTGTTTCTAGAGCGCGTTGTTTCGGCTTACATCGGAAGAGTAGCCTGTAAGCTACTTGGCTGATTAAATTAAACTGAACATTAGCGCGAAACATCTTGAGCTGTTCTATTTACGACACAACAGCGGTCGGTCGAAACAAGGGGGAGAGGGAGACTGGGGAATACAATGCGGGGTGAAAGCGGAGAGAGACAGAGAGAGAGAATGAAATTGGTTGCCAATGTTACAGTTTCAACACAGCATCCACTAAGAGCCAATCAGACGACGTGAAATTTCGCGCTTGCGCAAACGGGTGTTTCGTTTGGATGAAGTGTCTGTAGGGACCAGACACGGAAAGAGGTAGAGAAAGAGAGAATGCGAGAGAGATAGAGGAAAAAATAAATCTCTTCGATATGAGAGTGGAGCTCAATAAAACGAGTCGCAATTCGCAGACATCAAAACAAAAGAAGATTGCCAAAGAACTAGACATTGGCTGTGTAAAGAATTTACTTGACTATGTTTTTTATACGTTTTCTTAGAAAAATAAATTACGTTAATCGTTGTTGAGCAAAATTAGTTTTATAATTAGTTTAAAATTAGACGTATTAGGTAAATATTAACTATCTTTTGAACAACTAGCTTTTGAAAACAAGATCATTAAATACCAGACTTTATTTGTCGAAGATAAATAGCAAGACATAAAATTAATTTTAACCACCACATGGTACCGGACCAGCGGCACGTAATTTTCATTTAAAAATTTTACATTATGAAAAACTAGTTTGAAACATTTTTTTAATGAAATATATCTCGTTTATAAAATAATTTTAACCTTTTTGTAGTTACATTTCTTGGATAAAAAATAAGACAAAAAGATAGGTCCATATTTTTCACCACAAAACAATACCACTGTTTAAAAAAAATTATTAACTTAGTGAGTTTAACAAACCATTGCTAGCCTCACAACTTTGCCGGTTTTATCACCTTTAAGTTAAAATGTTGTTTACGTTTTAAAAATATTATGCTTTTTAGTTATATCTAAAACTATATGCTAATATTATTTTAGAAGTATTTAAGGTTATCTTTCTGAGCTGACTAATTAGACCAGCACAATATTTCTAGAACAGACACAACACTCAGTCGACCGGCCGTTAATTCACTGTAGAAGGGAAAATCCACATTTATTCAATTATCAGTTTTTTGGCCACGCCGGTAATCCAACATGCGGACATGCTACCGGCTGAGCTATGGTGTCGAAATGTGTGACAACAGAGTGCATCACATCACATCACATCACAGATGCTACCATGAACATACATATACACATTTTGAGCCGTATGGTTTTTATGTTCAGAGCTGTAACGTCTTGTTTTAAATGGAGAGTTTGTTAGTTAACGGGTGACCTGGTGGTCTAGGGGTAAGGTGTCAGACCTTTGTGGTGGGGGTTCGGGGTTTAATCCTCGGTCCTGGCACAAATTTATCTGATTTCCAAACCCTTCCTTCACCTTTGACAAGACGTGTATTAATCACAACTTGTGAATGTGGGTAATGACAGGCATCCACCGTGGTTCGGATTCCACGTTAAACTGTAGGTCCTTCATTTCATCTCGCAATCACCCTAGCATTACACATTAGCGTAGATGCGTGTAACCCGAACGGGTAGTAAGATGCGGTGCTAATTATAATAATAATGTTAACATGTGTATTTATATACGAATCTACATATTTTTATCTCGTACCGTAAGTTTTATTTTAAAAGGCGGTTACTCATAAGGTGATTGAACGATCAATACACACGTAAATAAAATCGTTTGTTATAATGACTGTTTTCGACCAAGTATAGGAAACAGTGGATAATGTTTGCTGCCATAGTTGGTTAACACTAGCTTTGCTCTTTTTGCCAACAGTTGAAAAGTTACTAAAATGTTGAACCGTATTCACCCACCTTGTAAATATGTGTTGACAATTTGACAAGTAAAATATGTTTACGTCTCTGCTAGAAGCGACAGCACATTATTACAAGGCAGACGGATGCAGAACTGTTTTTTTTAGTACATTCGCATATCAGAAAATTCCAAAGTTTGCGTAAACTCATTTGACCAGTGACTCGGTGAAAGCAGTGTTTACCAAAGTTTATTCAGCCGCGGATCCATTCCATCTCTTCACAAAACTGTTATCTTGTAAACTATAAACGGTCGTTACAAATTTTAATAAAACATTAGTATTAAGCTATGTTGACCTTGCTGGTCCTGGGATGAAGTGCTAGTCCCAGGAACCCGAGGTCTTGAACGATAAAAGTTAATCATTCACAGGGCTGGTTCCAAGAACCTTGAGAGGTATGTGAAATTCAGGGTTAAAGGCAACGGAGAACTAATACATGGTATTTATATCAGATGGTATAGGCATCACTAACCAGCCAGAGCTAAATGCATATCCAATTCCGGATGGATAGAATTCACATCAAACCAACCTTAGGGTTGCTTACTCAAGAAAAATAAGTGTTTATCTATAGCAAATCTTGGCGGAGGATAAAAAAGATTTACAAAATGTCCCTGATATTACATCAAAAACCTGTGTTAATTTGTTTATCAAATTTACTATTATCAACACATATTTCATGGTTGGTAAAATATATGTGGTAGGTCCTGCTTCACGAACCACAGTTTGGGAAACACTGGTCTATATCCTAGATCAGGACGATCCAGTCTTCCTCAAAAGATGTAGTCTGCCTTTACAACCACTCCGCCACGGAAACAGACCAGTTCGTTTCTACGGAGGAGGGGTTGAGAGGGTGTAACGTACCTGTATCCTGTCCTCGGGTAAGTCCGTCTTGAGAGATAACATCTCCCGGGCGTACACGTCGGGATAGTGCGCCTCTTTGAACGCCTTCTCCAGTTCCTCCAGTTGGTAGCTCGTGAAGATCGTCCTGAGGACACATGGCACAGGGTCATCTCCGGGCCACACCTACCTCATATTGCCGACAAGCAACTCGGACATCAGTTGAGAGAGAAAACGGGCACATAAGCTCATAGGCCCTTTTTTTTCCAAGATTACATTTTTAGATTATCAAGCTGTTCCTCTATATTGTGTACAAACAGTAACTTCCTATATCACTCATAGATGGCAGTAAATTGCAAGCTATGAGCCCTTTAATGACAATATAAGCATTAAAACGCGTTTCTTTAAGAATATATATTAATGCCATGTGCCCCTTTTACGGAGATATCCTTTTAGTTAATTATTTTACAGACCTAGTAGTGGCGTGGCGTGGTCTGACCAGTTGTTCGTGTGAACTGTTATCAACACTCATTAGAACATTAATTGGTTGGCTATTAATTAAAATACATACTCATGTGAGAGATCTAGAGCAGAACTATTGGTCAAACGGTGACCAAGTGGGAGAGGACATATCACAGGTATAATTTTAACCAGCTCTGCTTAGTCTGGTAACACTTCACGAGACATGACACTAAGGCTCACGTATTTTTAGTTTTGAAAATAAAACCTGAACTTTTAATAAATGGTTGGATATCTATTATTTAACACAATGTTTTTCAATCTTATTTTTTACCATGGTGCTACCCTTTGATGCAGCCCCTATATTTCGCGCCATCCCTGGTAGGAAATGTTTTAATTTCCAGGCGCTGTAATGATGCAATTAAAATAAAAAACACTGTTTCCTAATCAAAAATATAATTGTAGATATACTAAACTAACATTATTTAGGACAAGGATATTTTTTTGTTGCAATGCTTGTGGGTTTAATTATGAATTTCCTTATGTTTGCGGTAACAATTTGACAACCATCGTGGCACAATATTATCTGCGACAAAATTTACAATCATTTCCAGAACAAGCTTTAAACCCCAAATAGACACAAGTAATTTCTCAATTATTTTATCCCGGCGACACCCGCTTCGGTGGCCGAATGGTCAAAGGCGTCACTGTCTTGTTAAACTGGCCTGCTGATGACAGGAAGATTGGGGTTCGAATCCCTCTTATGTCTACTGAGAGTAGTATTTCCTAAATGGTTTCGCGCTCTCCTTACAAGCAAATGCGGGTGTATTACCTTTAAAATGTTCCTTCATTCCTACTCCATTAAAGTAATTATCACAAATGAGTACAATCTAAACCGGTAGTAAGACTCAGTGATAATAAATAAAAAATTACTTCAGTGTCCTGACTTAGACTTTTTACTAACAGTAATGTCGTGAGCTATATAACATATGGCTTATAGTTAATTACCTATGCCTCCTCTTCTTCTTTTTCTTCTTATTGAAACCTATACCATCGGGCGAAAAGTCCTTGCCCGCGTCTAAATGACCCAGACCTGAAACAAATGTCGAAACATATAGGTTACAATTTCATAGCAATACCGATCAGGTATATAAATATAACAATAAAGGTAAATTTTCTTTTTATTTTGTTCACGCCATCAAGTTCTGTAAAGAAAAAGAAAACACTGTCGGGATTAGATGCGTGTGTAGCAGACACGACTCTGGAGGCTACGGTTCAATCCAGACCAGATGCAAAAAAAGGATTATTTTTCTATCCTCCCTCCAATATAACGCTGAAGAAATTCCGTAAAATTAATCTTCCTTGCCTTATGGTGTAAGGGAACCCGAGTTAAGGTAAACGTTCTTTCAGTTTTTATAACAAAACAATTTTTTGAGCAAAATAAATACAATCTTGCGCCAGTAGATATAGTATATAGTTTAGTTTTCTACACATAACGTAGTAATCTCAATCGTCATTCTGTATGTGTCATGATCATTGTGTAATTTGAACATGGCGTGATATTTTCACCATACACGTTATGTTAAGATGTCAATATGCTTATTACAAATATTCAATAACTGTTCAGATTAGAAAATTAAACTAAGCTTATTTACTGAAGCAATGTTGCGTCTATTTCGGCCAAACATGTGTTTTTATGTAAACACTGTAAACATTCGGACATGAACTCGCGTTCCCTTTGACACCGTCTTAAACTAGATAATTTAAGTCCCATCTCTGGCATTAGCTTTAAGGCCAGTTTCACAGTCAGACTTAGCACGCCTCAAGTGATAACACTAACTGCAAGATGATGTCACTTACACCCGAATGGAATAGGACAGTTTCGAATATGCAACTGGCCCATTGCATTCTGGTCCAGATAGGTGTCTTCCTGTATTTAGTATAGTGATGCACTTGAGACGTACTCAGTCTGTCCAAAAACTAAAATGACATGGTTCAGTGAACCATGAAGTTTCCCTTAACCGGGCAGTTCCCCTCAACCAGGCAGTTTCTCCTAACCGGGTGGTTCCCCTCAAACGTAAAGTTTCTCTCAACCAGGCAGGTCCCTCAAACGGAAAGTTTATCTCAACCGGGCATCGAATCGGAGGACTGTATCCAATCCATTGGATGGAGTTTGGTTACCCCAAGTTTATTAATCAAACAACACAACTCGTAACATGGAAACAAACCTCTCTACCTCCCAGGATGAGGCGCCATTGAAGAGGGACGCCATGTTTGAAGTACTCAAAGTCCCGACGGACCCGAAACTGGTCCGTATAATATAATTCCCTCGACATCCCCCTTTCTCTTGCTAGTCTCGTCTCTTCTCCAGTCCCTATTATCAGGGGATGAATTGAAATAGGAGGAGAGGAGGGCGAGGGGGGTCGAAGAGGAAAGTCTTCTTGATCGTCAAACTCATGATTACATGATTACCTATTACCACTTGGAGGCTCATCGTACCGTGAGGGGCTAATAGACGAGGTCTGATGAAGAGGAGGTGGGTTATAATACGCACCAGTGGGCAGGTTCGTCAGTGGGGGTAGGAGGGACAAACTTACAAGATGTACTCATCACTCGGCGGCGGGGTAGCACGGAACACCTGCATCATATAGAGGATAGGTACAGTCTATCTACGGTAGGAACGGCGGTGATAGCTATCAGAAAGTTCTTTCCGGCAAACATGGGCTGAAAGTCACCCTGGGATTTTCTTTGCTTCAAACAAACATTAAAAAAAACTCATTTTATGGATTTCAACCCAGTTTTTAATTAATTTAATAAAATGTAACCAAAATGGTAAAACTATGCTTTCGAAGGGCACACGTTCATGCACATGGGCTAATAGTTTTAAAATTTTCAGACCTCTGCTTGCGGTAGATATTGCTCAGCTCTCATGACAGACAAACAAACAAACTTTTCATATTATTAATAGAGATAATTATTTCCGAAAAAGTTTATAGTAGTTACTTCCAGACAAGGTTTGCAATAAAGAATATTCTGTGAGCTGTCACCTACTTACCACCTCTATTACGATACATATATATTGGTCTTATTTAATACCGGAGCGGTCGATCACAGCTCCAGAGGACCCTAATTTGATTCTAGATTTTGTTTATATATATATATATTTACTATTGGTCAAAGGGATTCAATGGTCAACCACAAACTTAGGGGACTCTGGTTTGATTTAGGATGGGATGACGACGATATTTACTATTTGAAGAGGCATATAAGGGTTTGATGGTCGACCAGAGTCCTAGAGGAATCTTGGTTTTATTTCGGATTAGGGAACGATATTTACTATTTGAAGGAGTCTATAAGGGTTTGATGGTCAACCATAATCCTAGAAGAACCTTGGTTTTATTCCGGATTAGGGAACAACTATATTTACTATTTGAAGGAGTCTATAAGGGTTTGATGGTCGACCATAATCCTAGAAGAACCTTGGTTTAATTCTGGGTGGTGCTGACAACGTTATTTATTATTTTAAAGGGTCTATATGGGTTTGATGGTCGACCATAAGCCTAGGGGAACCCTAGTTTGATACCGGGTGGTGCTTTTAAGAATATCCACTATTTTTTCTACATGTATTAATCTTTTCTTTCACTTGGTAAATATGTGTGCAAGAAAGCCAAGTGGGTATTATTAGTCGTAATAGTCAACTAGACAATATATATAATAAATAAATTTAAATAATAATTGAATTATTATATAGACAAATGCAAAATGAATGTTTTTGAGGGTTGTGGATAAGATCCCAGATATTTATCCGTTTAGACACAGCTGGCTACTATTTAACGGGACAAACCTTGAACACTTGGGGTCGAACCGATGCCTCCGTATTCTAATATTCAGTCTCCCTAACCAACTATCTGACCAACACAGCACGGGGAGTTTAAGAGCCTATTGGATATTAATTTAGAAACATCATAAATAGATTAGTAATAAGGAGCGTTACAACTTTGACTTGTACAATATTTGATGTATACAAATTCTTAAAACAAATAGTCAAAAATATATTCAATATTAGAAAGTTAAAATATTTAATCACCGATAAATAGAGAGTTAAAGGGCTTATTGTACTTAAAAAAATATGAATTGAAATTAAAATTGAGGACTAATTAAAGTTTACAAATGTATTGCTGTGTGATTAGTGAAAGATAAGAGTAACATATAAAGACAAACAACATTAAAGTGGTGATGTAAAATACAAACTAGGGAAAGAAAAGTTATTTAAAAATAGTAATAATACATTAATGAAAATTAAAAAAAATTGAAAAATAATATAGTTGGTCTAAAACAAAGAGAACAAATCCTCAAATGAAGGCTAATACTAACTAGTCATAATGGTGGAGATAAGAATTGTTTACGAATTTATTAATGAAAAACGGGTAGTAAGACGCGGTGCTAAATAGTATTATTATTATTGTAAATTATAGACAAATCAAGTAAATATAAAATTGAGATAAAACTAATCCTACAGAAGGAAATGACCTATGAAACAACAGAATTGGGGTTGAAAAATAAATTTAAAATTATAAGCGGTTACATTAATGAATGTATATATTATAGACAATGCAACTTTGATACGAGAGTAATATAAATAATAAATAAACTAAACATATCCTATTGATTACTACCCGGAGAGAACATGATAACGATATGGCAACATTTTTCCTGCATGCCTGGTTAGCGCCGGAAACTGCTTGGGTAGGACGTTGGTGACGGAGGGAGGGGGGATCGGCTGCTGTCGTCATGCTGTGGAGAGGGGAGAGTTCCCAGGGGATAGCTAAGGTGAAAGAAAAACGGGAAGGTAGGTATTACCCTCCCCTCCTCCTCTTCAGGAAAATGCGTTCTACCTGGGAAACCGTGCCAATGTTTTACGTGAGGGAGGGGCAACTAATCCATAAATTAAATCTTTAAAAAAAATGTCACATGAAGTACGGAGGTTACAAGTAAATCAGAGAGTAAAATGTTTAACCTAAGATTTGTAATATCCAATGTCATGACGTGTTGTCAGACCTTGTTAAAGCTGTACCTGAGATATGTTTGTCACCCATTTAGTCCCCATTTGACCAATCATTCTGCTCTACATACCTCACATAAGGACACATTTTATTCAGTAGCTAGGCCCGCTTTGGTGGTGCAATGGTCTTAGGCGTCGCCTTCTCAATAGGCTAGGCTGCAAATGATTTCAGATCGGGGTTCGAATCCCGCTTATGTGTACCGAGGGTTGCTTTTCTTAGACGGTTTCTCAATCTCCTTTGGAAAGTTATTGTACCTTGAGTGGTTTGGTGGGGAGTTTGGTGAGATAGGATGGTTGGCACTACCAAACACTCTCTACGGAAAGTACTTGGGAGAACCCAAATGGATGAAGAAGGATTCAACAATCTTAGTTAAGGTAGAAGCCGCCATTTCCGTAGACAACGTTTGGTAGTGCCAACCATCCTTTCCCATCAAACTCACCACCAAGCCTCTCGAGGAACAATAGATTTCCAGGTGATGCCGTACTTAGCGACGTATCGATGTGTCTTGGAGGAGGTGAAACTCTGAAGTAGTTCATTCAGCTCCTTACATGCTGCATCAAAGATTTGCTTTAATCTTAAATTTAACGTTATTCCGTATTACTGAGGTTGTTATATAAGTTATCTAAAATTACATTTTACTTTATCAGAAGTGATACACAACTTCTTCCGTCTTCGATACAAAAGCCGCCCTGAAATTCCCTAAGGGTAGTGGCTTCCCTTAGTAGTGAGTGTTCATGTTTGTTTCTCAGTGATGCTCATCGTTTCTAAATCCCAGAATCGACTCGTACGGTCCTCTGACAGTGACAGTTATTAACTGCTATTCGGTTGACTCTAATGTCGGACGTTTTCACTGAAGATCCAACCAAATATTGACGGAAGTAACACCAACATCGCGGTGATCCGTATTGGCTGCCTGTCACTAAACTACCTTCCTTCCTATAAGAATTTCAACTAGAAGATCTGTCAGCTACAATGTATTTGTGCGTGTTAGTATCTTGACGTCGTGAGGTGTAGTGGGGTACAACTAATATACACGAGATTATGGATATACAAAATATACGGGAAATACAGATAATATAGACACAATTTGTGTGCGAAACTGACTGCTGCGAGAAGATACAGGGGGACTTCAGTATTGGTTCGGCTTTTCAAGAGATCAAGATACACTGAATACACGTTACTTTACAACCCGCCACCGAACCAGTTGATTATCACTAATATAAGTAACTATTTATGGCCTAATCTATTTGATATATATATATATATATATATATATATATATATACAGTAATCCTATTAGACTAAGCAAATGAAAGTTGACATACTTTAATTGTAATAGGCCTAAGTACGTGATTATTGAATGTTTGGTTACTGCCCTACATTTTGGTTAGTTTTATTTAAATACCATAATCCTATAGCACAGTCACAGGCACAGTTTTATCAGCAATATGAACCAATAATGTAGAAAAATAAATAATTACGTAAGTGAAAGCTAGTCTATCTTTATTGTATTCCATTATTGTCATTAAACAAACATGTATCGTGAAAGAGAGATTGTAAACACATCATGACATAGATAATAAATACAAGGCAGATTCATATAATATAAATGATGACAAATAAGTCTCTATATAAGGTAGCGATTCCCAACAAATTATGCGAATAAAATTAAACTGGAGAAATGTTATATATTTTTTAGCTATAAAAACTGACGAAACATTGCCAATTTCTCGCGTTTTCCACACATCCACCTTAACTTGGTTTGAAAGAGTTTTAAATTATTACTTTTTAACGTGAGACGTGTGATTAACGGCTTAATCTAGGTTGTAAGAATAGGCGAGGCTATTTGTTAAAGGTGCACCCGTGTTAGCATTAAACAGTCATAAATTACTGGCAAAGATTTAGTCTAAGACCCAGACTTTAACCTTAACCTCCACATTATTAGCAATCCAGTTTGTTGTGGGCCTGACTCCTTAGTCAGAGTGACCACTGTTTCTGTTTATGTTTGTGGTGTTTAAGGTACGCTTTCAGAACCAAATTACTATATAAACCAATGACTGGCAAACTTAACTTTGAAATACACACAGCACCCAGACCTTAAAGGATTTTAAATCCTTACAATTTAGGTTTGATAATTGTTATCAAAAATCTTGAAAAGGTGTAATTAGCTAATTTTTTTAACCAAAGTTTACCCCGCAATTTCACAGCTCTGAGATCAAAGTAAACTGTTAGAAACACGGATACATCCATCCTCTTAATAAATTAGTCTGTTATTTCATACCCGCTTCTGTGGCCGCATGGTCTAAGGCGTCACTCTTGCAATAGACTAGATTGCCGATGGTAAGAAGTGAATCCCAGTTGGGTGTACTGAGGGTGGTTTTTTCTTGATAGTTTTCTACTCTCCTTTCACGCAAATATGGATACAATTCCTCTAAATGCAATCTTACTCACCCCTAATATATTATCTTAATTAGTACATAGGCGTACAAACCGATTGGGTAGTAAGACAAAGTGCTAAAAAAAATCACAACTGTGCAAAGAGGGACCCCAATTTCAAAATTGATAACATTTTTGATCGAATACAGACGGTAAAGTGATCAAGCTAAGTTGTCGAACTGCAAATCATTCGCACCAATTAAAAGTAACCTGCTTTAGTGTCCGAATTAACTATGGCGTCACTTTCTTGTTAGACTGACCTGCTAATGATAGGGAGATTGGGGTTCGAATCCCAATAGAGTTTACTGAGAAGGTTTCTTCCACTCACCTCTCAAGTAAATTCGGGCAGATTACTTCTAAAATGGTTCCTTCCTCATTCCTACCCCATTAGATTGAACCTGAATTTGAATAAGAAAAAATAAATAAAAGCAAAACTTAATAAACATTTAAATAATGTTTTTCTTTGTCTCTGAAGCCTATACAATAAGTACTCGAAAAAAACAATCCTTGACGGGACAATGTCAGCGTTCATTACTCGATGAAACTCTTTACCGTCGGTCACTCCATGTTTTCAGCCCCCCACTCCCTCCCCCAACTCTGTATTATTTTTATATTTCACGTCTCCTTTCAAATATAGGGTTGTTTCTTCTTCCTACCCCCCCTAGTATTCTCTCCCACCACCCACCCATCTTCCTGATATACGCTTACGTAACCGGTTGTTTGCTTTGCACTTCTATTGACCAACCATGATACTCGACAAGTCTTCCACGGGGATTTGTAAAGCTTGAGCCACAAGGTACTGTCTCTTCAAATACATACAGGCTTCTGTGTGTGTATCTCTGTGTATATATATATATATATATATATACATCAAATGGGGCGATTCTGTATTTTTTGTTTTTATATATAATCTGTCTACAGAGGAAACCACAGAATCACACAATCTGAAAGGCATATATATATATAGACATGTATATATATACATATATATAACGTTACTAGAGTTATATAAAACTTTTCAGAGTATAATATATCAGTAGCTTAAAAAGAACAAAAAACTCAATGGTATACATGAAGTGGTAAGCTATACTTTAGTAGACTTAAAATAATATGTGCTTACTTTAAAATATCAGAAAATTCGTGTCGTAAATGGTTTCCATTGCGTTTTATGAATCAGGTACGATATATTTTTGTACCTTCTCATATTAAGAAAAAGTATTGTAATCGGGAAAATTTGCGAGCTCGAAATTATGATGAATATTTACGTTTTATGTGTGTTTGAACCCAAAAAAGATAATAATACAATGTTTTCTGTCCCCATATCTGTCTGTCTGTCTGTCACTGGCCACATATCTGACGCGGTTTGATCGATTTTGTTCAAACTTGATATATTGATGTTATAGAAAAATAACTCAGGATGATTTTGTTTTATTTTGACCTAAGCCCTCAAATCAAGAATAGGCCTACTTTACTAATGAGGGAATGTTTTCATTTCCAAGTTTAAAAAAATGGTTCTAACACTTTTGTTTAAAATGTTTATCTGGGGAGTGTTTGACATTAAAAACAAAACTGTGTTCGTGTTTTATCGGAAAAAATTTGTTTGACGGTAGCTTATCCTTATTTTTAAATTTATTATTTTAACATTTTAAAAATGTTTGTGGCAATTTTGCTCAAAATGGTTATATGGAGATAATTTTTTATACATAATGATATATCTTTTTAAAAACTAAATTAATTAAGGGTTAATTTACATACGAAAAATTATTTAAAAATTTGGAATATTTTAAAATTCTTCTCATATATTAAGTTCAAACGGGTATCTGGAAACAGTTTTTTATTATAAATTAGAATATTTTATAATTTTACAAACTAGAAACAATTTTATGGTATTTCACAAATGAATTATTTTGAAAATTTGAAATTCGCTAACAATTAGGTTTAAAATGTGTATATAAAATTTCTGATTAACAAGATGATGTGTCTGTTTATACGAGTAGAACTTCATAAGGGTAGTTTACTGAAAAGATATGTATGAATATTTTCTTCCTTTCTATAATACACATGATAATATTGTGCGATTGTGTCATACCATTAATTTAATTTATATTATTATTATTAATTTATTTTACCACCCGCTCTACTACCTCTTTTCTACGACCGTGGATAAACAAAAAGGTGGGTGGAAACTAAGGAACATTCAAAAAGGGAAACACGGTAAAGATTTAAATAACAATATGAATGGTTTATTCAAAGTAAATAACAATAATTCACATGGCCCCAAAGGTCAAACGGAGGTATATTGTAAATACATTAAAAAATAGCTCATTTAACATTTGCGCGGTACGTTTACGAGTATGTTACTAAACAAGTAACATCTTCTACAATCAACTGGGTCAGTCTTGAAGAGACAGAACAACACATAAGTGAAACTACCTTTGCTGATAACCACAATTTCAAGACAATTTACATTTAATACGTCAGACAACAAATTAATTAAAAATTGTGGTTATCTAAAATTTTAAGTGACATGACAGACGTTAGCGCCCAAGTAACGACCGAAAATATTGAGTGTTTCATTTCAACATTTACTTCAAATCAATAAACATTTAAGTTATTCTGGCTAATACAAAATACTACGTTAATTTAGAGTTTAAATATAAACACGCTATTGTTTATGCCCGTAGAATATTACGTAAAGCAGTTTATCCTGATTTTATCCAAGTGTAGTACAGCATTTCTCTTGAAATGTCGAAATCGAATAGTCGATTTTGTATACAGACACGTTGATATATATAGAAATTCGTTGCTAGGGAAAGATGGTGGGGAATTTAAACACTTGGTCAGTGACGTCACTTAGGCCATCATGAAGCTAGCATAAAATAGCGTAGACCATTGACCAGCTCGTGGAATTGGGTTACGCAGGGATGATCACGTACGCCCGTTGTTTACATCGACCCCTTAGACCTCTTCAATAGAGACGTCAAACAATGTTTCAGCGGTAGAGGACGTTTCGTCCACCAGAGGGCGGGATAGTCGCCGTCCACTGCTCGAGGGAAATCTTGACCGGCCCAGGACGGTCAGAACATCAGCTGCGGGCTCAGCATAGCTCGCTTGGCCCACTCGTCAAACTATCACGCGACGTGTGTAGGCCCGACTTGGAGTTCGTTCTAGCCAGAAGATACAAATGGTAAGTACACGAACAGTTTTTGATTGCAAGGAGTTTATTCTTGTTTTATATGGTTTAATATAGTTCTTGATAAACATCGAAACTACCGTGAACTACAATAGAGAAGAGTACCATTGTAGGAAGATTATTAGTCTCGATACTATTTGGAGGGGTGACCTGGTGGTCTAGGGGTAAGGTGTCAGACTTCTGTGCTGGCGGCCGGGGTTCAATCCTCTGTCCCAGCACAGATTTATCTGATTACCAAACCTTTCCTTTACCTCTGACAAGACATCTTGTGAATGTGGGGAATGCCAGGCATCCACCGTGGTTCGGATTCCACGTTAAACTGTAGGTCCTCCATTTCATCTCACGATTAACCTACCATTACACATTAGCGTTAATGCGTATAACCCGAACGGGTAGTAAGACGCAATAATAATAATAATAATAATGATAATAATAATAATTACTATTTGGAGTGCGTCCAATAGAGAGTTTATGGGTGAAGGTTAACATGGGGGTGGGTAGTATATTGTAACCCAATGTTACAATTGTTTCTTCTGCACATTAATACTAAATTTGATGCCAGGTAACAATATCATATTTTATTAATATACAATAAGTGGCATATTTGGGTTATTGTTTTAAGAATCGGCTTGTTATTTCAAAATATAACTAACACGAAAATTGAGCTAATAGGTATTTTAACCATTCGTTTGGAATTAAATAGCTTACATTTTAAGTTTGATAGATTTTAAGAATTCGTAGAAAAAAAGGTGATATAATAGCTCATTTTAAGTGACGTTTTACCCGAAATGTTGCGATTCTGATTGAAGTATGATTATCCTAAAGTTCACAAGATAATATTTTAAAATAGAGGATTGTTTTAGGGGTTTATATACAGCAGTGTGGGGATAGTAATAATTGTTACAAAAAGTGTAAAGCTATTGGTCTTAAGGTGGGGATGTACAGAACGCGAGTAAAGATGTTTTTGCAGTTTTTACAGCAAAACTTTTTTGACTAAAATAAAAAGATTATTGCTCCATTAAAACACAGAGTTCAATTTTCTTCACATGGTGATATCAACAGTTCTTGAGTATTTGCCATGATTACAGTGGCATTAGATGAGAAACTTTTTAAATGAAGATAAAAAGTTGTCATTAATTTTATTTATTTTGACCATAAAATGTTTTACTAGAAAAATATACAAAAACGCTGTCCTTAGCTCGAGCTCACTACACCCGCAACCCCCCCCCCCTTCCCCCCCATAACGTGCGTTTCCTTCTGTCAACTTTACATAGTAGATTTTTTCGTAGTCAAAACATTCTTCCCCTGGCTGTACACGTGACCCGCTCCTCATAAGTGTATGTTAGACTGCCGGTCCGACCTATCTCGCGGCGCTTAGACCTTAGAAGGAAAACCATAGGAAATAAACTATGAATAAACACGTAACTGTCCCAAAAATGTGGGCCATCAGCCCTCATTTAACAGTGGTCTTCTGATAAACAAAATATTATCGCCAGTACACTTTAATAAGAATCCATACACTACGGGGAAATTTATCTAGAAAACACATGACACTACAATGTGACGGGATTTATTACATGTGTTTGATGTTAAGGTTTGAGGGTGATAATGTGCTATATCACAACAACTACAAGAAATTAATATTAATTGTTTTAATACACTTCCTTGCTCAAAGCTACATGATTATCTGGAATTATATTTGGAAGTTCAAAGTTTAGATCAAAGAAGGGGGAAAGTAGAATCATTCAAGCTTAAGAATTACTAATTTTTCCAGGATTTAAAAATCAATATTTCGAGGTCACTAATTTGTGTCACAGCACATTATTCCCCAAGGTCACTCATTTGTGTGTTTTTTTAGCATAAAAACACAAACACACATCTATAATATGTGTCATATGATAAGTGTTGCATGGATTTTAAATTACGGATATGCATGCTATCCATCATTTAATTTAACTCATTTTAAGACTCAATAAATTCGTTACTTCAGGAGGTATCTTAAAAACACTATTTGCGATAGTATACTTAATTCAAACAAAAATACTTTGAGCTGTGCTATTAATTAACGCAATCCGTCTTAGAAAATCCCCTGAAATAACGATTTTATCAAATAATTTATGAACAGCCTATTCTGTTTGGTGTTTATCTTCTACCAGGCCACCATTTTGGGGTAAGTGTTTTTCAAACTGAACAAAAAAGATCAGTATTTTGACTGGTCCTCTAAAATAAAGTCAAGTTTTGTTCGTATCAATATTTATTTTTTTGTACTAAGGATAGTGCACGAAAATCATTTTGAAATAGGGTTCATACCTAAAATACTTAAATTTATCTAAATATAAACAAATAACTTTTAAAATATGTATTTCAACTGATATTAACCAGATTTTGAAAATTTTATGTAATTTTCTTTGCATTATTCATAATTTGGCCGAATTTAATCTGTTAAGCCTTTGTTGCTCTCTTCAATTTTTTAAGATTTTTTTTAAATATGTAATCAATTGTTTTAACTTAGATTATAACTTATATGCTTAAATTGATATAATACAAATGAGCCCGAAAAATGATTATTGCTTCCTCTCGCCGAAATATACCAAACACATGTCTACACGTTTTTGAAACAACGTATTTCGAAACCAAAACATTTCGCAGCCATATGTTATTTTATCTTTTGTTGAGAACCAAACAGCCCCCGCGTTCTCGTTACGTTCCGAATTCACAACCGAACCGTAAAAATAACCGAATAAAAACGTTAGAAAAAGCCCTAAGGGAGAGACGGAGAAAATGTCTCTAGAGTTATGTAGTATTGCGACTTCATGAATGTTGCAAGGAGCAATTGGTTTAAGTTGGTCGTTTGCCCCCTAACAGCCATTCCCCGCTCCCCCTTATTCTGTTAGCCCCTCACTGACCTCGGCTGTAAAATTACAGATGAAAGAGCCGTCCTGTTGGGACTTCGGTACTTTTTTTTAAAAAAAAGCTATGTCTACAAGAAGTTTATGTCTGTACGTGAGTTTTAACTATTGCATTGATTGCTCAGTGAAGGATTTATAGGTCCGTCGTAAAACTTGTAGGCTTTAAGTACTTACGTACTTTTCGTGGAGTTATATCTGTTAAGACATAAAGGGCTGTTATGACGAGCATTGAAAAAGTTTTACCAAGTAAATAATCAAAAAGACTGACGATATAAAAATATTGCCAAATAACTGTAGACGTACTTGCATTTTAAAATAGTAGAAATGGCTATATTTTAAAATAACATTCATCATAAGGGTTATTAATGACGTATTTTTAAGATTTAGTCAAGAAGAAATAGTCTTAGAAGAAATGAAGTTAAATTAACTTCGCATGGCCAAGATTAGAACCCTGGCCTTACTTATAGCGACGACCCAAGTTCTCTACGTGACTATCACCTTGGCTTACCGTGTCACTAGTGTTAGTTATTTCTTAGCTCTAGACATATATATTATAAATTAATACCGAGGATTCTCACAAAGTAATTCACAACTATTATATGGATTCGTACTGCTCTCCGCTTAGTAAACGTTTGTGTTTGTAGTGTTAAGCGTGCTGTCCACTTAGTAAATGTGCGGCACTGACCTAATATCTGATGATATTGTGTTAGTGATGTTCTCTGTATTTAGAAAGTGTATGTTGAACTCTCCAACAACAAATTCATATCCCTACCTTCCCTTATATTGACGGTGTAGTTTGACAGTGTAGCAACCGATATTTCTTGCTACTCAGCGATTCACTGCAGTCCCGGACCGCACGAGTGCGCCACTGTGCCTGATTCACGGTGCGGCAGTAAACTAGCGTCGGAACGCCTCACTTTACACGCCATTTTTTTTTTACTATCCCAGTAATGCCAACCCTGCAGGTTTGCAGCGTACTCGGCGGTCAATAGGATTAGGACAGAGCTCAAAAGGTGCAACCGCATTGCGTGAGGTGCCCGCATGGGGGTGAGGGTGAGGTAAAGGGGGTGTATGCGTTCATTCTACACCTCACGAAATGTGCTCACTACGGTTATGTTGTTTTATATTTACTTTATTCTTTTTATAACATGAATAAACCTGGAAATATGAGAAAATAAACACGAATGAGAAAATATCATGAAAATCCAATGAAAAATACACTTTTAATTATACATTAAATATATATGTTCCTATAGTTTGTTCAAAGAACTTTCACTAAAATCGGCGTAGCTTCTAAAATACTACGAATTAAACAGATAAAAACGATTCGGAGTATATTTATACGGCCTTGAACAATAATCCAAGGTCATAAATTTATTTAAAGTAATTTAGAATAAAACTATCATCAGTCATCCCACCAGAAACGAACTATATTAAGATCCTCATCATTTAGCACCTGCTACAAGACATTGATATCGGCTGGACTGGGCCGATACAACGGACCTTACATCCTCCCTCTGACAGCCAAACTACATTAAATGGTCGGGGAATCGCAACCCTCAGTCACACCAATCACCTTCAGTCAATTCTGATCCACTGTCAGACTCGGCTTCCATCAGCTGGGAGACCCATCCATCGATAACACCGTCAAACGCCGTCAAAACCCCAGACTTGTTCAAAACCGACTCTATATTCTTTGACCCATACCCTTAGAGCTAAATGTCACTTGACGCCAGATATCTCAGATAATTGCTTGTTCAAGGCTCTCCGAGCATTGCTTGGTCAAGGTTCTTAGATAATTTATTATTATTATTATTATTATTATTATTATTATTATTATTATTAGCACCGCGTCTTACTACCCGTTCGGGTTAAACGCACTTACGCTAATGTGTAATGGTAGGGTGATTGTGAGATGAAATGGAGGACCTACAGTTTAACGTGGAATCCGAACCACGGTGGAGGCCTGGCATTCCCCACATTCACAAGGTGTATTGTCAGAGGTGAAGGAAGGGTTTGGTAATCAGATAAATCTTTGCCGGGACCGAGGATTGAACCCCGGCCGCCAGCATAGAAGTCTGACACCTTACCCCTAGACCGCCAGGTCACCCTAGATAATTTATTGTTCAAGGCTCTCAAATCATTGCTTGTTCAAGGCTTTTAGATCATTTCTTGTTCAAGGCTTCCAAATAATTGCTTATTCAATGCTCCCAGATAATTATTCGTCTAAAGTCTTCAGATTATGACTCGTTTAAGCGTCCTAGATAATTATTCGTGTGTCCCAGGATCATGACTCGTTCAAACTCCCTAGATAATTAATCGTAAGTGCCAAGATAATGGATCGTTCAAGCTCCCTAGATAGTTGTTCGTAAGTCTCAAAATCATGATTCGTTCAAAGTCCCTAGATTATTGTTCGTCTAACGTCCCCATATCATGACTGATTTAAGTTTCATTTATCATTGTTAGTCTAAGGTCACCAGATCATGTCTCGTTCAAGCCCCCTATATCATTTGTCCAAGCTCCCTAGATCATTGCTCCTATAATGTCCGTAGATAATGGTTAATTCAAAGTTCCCATGTAATTGCTCGTTTAAGGTCCTCAGATCATTGTTATTTCGGAGTTTTCTTACTCTTTGACGGTCAGGGATCCTGTATTTATTTCGATCCACGATATACTCCCACACGCTCTCCCTACCTTTATTCCTACTTTATATCAGTGTGGTTCCACCCACGGCCTGAATAAATAATAGACAAAGACTCCGACATGAAAACAGGCTGCATCATCTCACTAACTATATTGGTGTAGTCATAATATATACATGTACTTGTTGAAAGAGCGTATCGAGGTCCTGTTTTAAATCGACCATTTGGCATTCCATCTGTCTGTCCATCCCCTCTTCAAGCTAATGTGGGGGGGCACCTCCTCTTTATGTTCCTGAAAGCTATTCCATGACAAAATGTATGAACTAAAAAATAAAATAAGACTTTCCGGTAGCCCAAACAACTGAAGAATTAAATTAAATTTCTTGTTAAAAAAAAAGTACTCTAAAAGTATTTAATCCAACAGAACGAAATAGATCATCCCTTGGTTTTTAATGGCTCCTCATAAGGGACTTTAGTGAACTCCCTAGCGTGTTCGATTTAATGTAGAAGAACCTTTTTAAGTGTGTATGTGTGTGTTTCTGCAGTAGGTTACAACTCCATCGGGACCACTAGTTTCCTTGCTTCCCCCAACTCTACTGTCATGTGCTACTGTATCCTATGAATTGAAATAAAACCTGCTTTTATCCATGTCTGATTACAACTTAACGGTCGATTAGCACCGTCCTCTAGAGAGTACTAAGTTAGGGGTGGATGTTGTATGGGTGTTAACATCCCTCATATAAAACCACCCGCAGCAGTTTTACTGATTTCCTCAACATGCTGCTCACTGGATCGCTGTTACTAAAAGCGGAGTGGTCACTCAAATTAATTTTCTTATTTCGTGGGGGGATTGTGTTTCGGAAAATGGATTGAAGGGAAATATAAATCAATGTTATGTCCTGATCAAAAACATAGGCTGCGTTTTTTAAAAATAAATGGTATTAGATTTAATATTTTATAGCACAATGTAATTATTTGCACGTAGGATTTCCTCAAGCTCTCAACAAAACATTTAAAATGTTAAATAATGTAATTTTATTTTTATAGTGGTTATTTGTGTATCTTTATTAATAAAATTATTTCTTTTTGTCTCTGTCATGAGCATTGAGCGATATCTACTGTAGACAAAGCTCTGAAATTTTAAAATTAGTGGCCTCTGTGCGCAAACATGTGCACCCCGAAGCAATTTTTTTTATTATATTTTATTTAAATTTATTAAAAGTAGCTTGGAAGAACTAAAATGAATATTTTTTTTATATGGAGCAAATAAAAACGTTGCCAGGGTATCTCTGCTAGTTAGTAATACAATTAAAATAGTTGTTTGCGTCGCATCAATTTGAGTTTTTGTGGATACATTTTGAAATCTAGTTAAAAAAATCACTCTATTCTGTGTACATGTGAAGTCATAACCTGGCTACAGATTTTTCTTTCCTGGGATTTTAAATGGTGTTGATAGACTTATATCAGGTAAAAGGGGGGGAGGGGGCTTGAAAAATAATATATGAATTATTTGAAGATGTTTTCTTCCAATATTAATCGCATTGGTGAGAAGGTGGACTGAGGTTGGAGCTCATATATCCTGGTTTTCCTGTGAAAGAGGTTGGAGCTCATATAGCCTGGTTTTCCTGTGAAAGAGGTTTGAGCTCATATAGCCTGGTTTTCCTGTGAAAGAGGTTTGAGCTCGTATAGCTTGGTTTTCCTGTGAAAGAAGTTGGAGCTCGTATAGCCTGGTT
>CABEEJ010007032.1:0-34371 GCA_901482245.1 Timema douglasi | reverse complement strand
AATTGTTATGTTCAACCAAGTAAATCTTTACCTAATTTACTGCCTCTCTCACCTTATAGAGATTAAGGGGGGGGTTGCAATAGTAATTTTATGGGACTATACATGTGGAAATATTAATTAAATTTCATTTATTTAGGCCTCCACCTCCCCTACAAGCTATAGCCAACCTCTTGTGGAAGAATAAGGAAGCAAACATCTTGCCATCAGTTCAGGGGAAATGATGGAAAAATAATAAAATATATCTAACCCTATCAAAAAGGAACGGCTGACATTCATCTGCAATTTTCTTGCAGAAAGTTAGTTTACACTTCAAGAATGGATCACAGGTTACTCTGTTGCTCTTTTCAGTGTTTCTACAGGTTTTGTTTCATGGAGCTTTGCTTCTTTGAGAAACTTAACAAAATAGTTCTGAATTTGTAATAGCCAACCTTTGAAAGAATGTTGCATTCTCTAACCAATGAACATCACAGAACTTCAAAGGAAAAGTTGTACCCCCTGTCAAATGGGTAAACAATGCTCGACAAGCTGGAGTCAGTGAAAGTGAACAGGTATTACTTGTGATGAAATAAGCTAATTGTATTTCAATCGACCGATTCCATTCCTGTTCTCAAGGAACCATGAACAACATGAAGCCCATATATTCTCAGACAATAATAATAATAATAATGGCCTTTATGTATCTGGCAAAGTTAAGGTGTTAGCCTTCTCTTCCACTTAACCAGTGTTGAATACAACATACACTATTACATTTATTGAAATACAAACTAATTTTGATAAAGGAATATTCAAATAAGTAGAAAAACATTTGCACACTCATTCATCCACTCAATAAAGCTCAAGTAGTTTCAAGAACTTAGTTTAGCTTTTTAGACAAGATAAATTGATTAACAGCACTCATGAAAGGAAATGTATATGTTAGGTGACGAGTCGAGTTATCTAGTTTGTTCCAAGTCTATGATGCGAGGACAGTAAAAGAATAAGTATATGTTTGAGATCTATGTATGGGAATAGACATTTTAAGAGTAGATTCTGATCTAGTAGCTCAGCTGTGTTTATCTTTCAGAAATAGGAACAGTGAGGAGAGGTATTGAGACAGATGTTGATAATATTTTGTGAAGCAATACTAATAAGTGTAGATTTCGCCTTTCATTTATTCTTTACCAACCCAGTTTATTAAAATACTTAGAAATATGGTCATGCCGTTTAAAAATAATATTTATCGGACATGTGTGTTTTGTAGTCGTTCTGCTAGATCGTCTTAGCCATTGTATATTACGTCAAAGTGTGGCATTAATAAGCTCTGGACTAGGATAATTAGCATATACCGCAACTACATACTTAATTGTCTGTGACAGATTTGATGTGTTTCTGAAGAAGTGTTATAAACTTTAAATTGACATTTAGGACATCCATTGACACTTGTATCAACTGAGAGAGTGAAAGAGGAGAAATATCATCCAATAAATACTTCAGTAATTCTTCAGCAATGCTCCTATCAAAAAATAGTCTTACTACCTGCTCATGGTGTACGCATACAGTATGATTAATTAATGTCTTACTACTTGTTCAGGTTATACACATACAGTATTATTAATTACTCTATTGGATTCCTGAATGAGGAAGGAAGCTTTTTAGAGGCAACCTAATCTACGCGGAATCTACGTGGAACCATCAAGGAAAAACAACCCTCATTAGAGGTTATCCGACAGGAATTCGAACCTTAATCTTTCAGTCATCAGCACCTACTTTTGTTGATTTGTACTTTAATATGGCTTATTTATTAAATATTAGGCTATATTTTAAGCCTTGTGTTTGATATTTTCTCTATGTTGTCTTAATATTCCTGTTGTTGACACTATTGTATTATTTTGAAAGTGGTAGGAAATTAATAAATCACCACAAGACCTGGAAAAATAATGTTTTGATGTTTTCTCCGTTGTCTGCCTAATCCTGTTGACACTATTGTATTAATTTGGTGATGGTAGGAATCTAATTAATCATTACAAGACCTGACAAAATAATGTTGTGGGTATAAACCAGATGAAATTAATATACTTTACTAAATGTCAAGATAATTATGTCTAAAAAGGAACCATAGCTACTAAAAGAGCAACTTTCACACAAAACCAATCAAATTATACATGGGGTAGGTATGTGAATTTCGAACCTTATCACATTGATATGATACAAACAAATAACAATATTACAGGTGTCATTTGTCAAGTTCAAAATAAAGGAGTATTAGTATAGCAGAATGACCAATAATATTGGTTCCTAACATCGTAAGCTTTACACATTCACAAACCGTGTTATGTTAGCAAAAAGTGACGGTGTGTGTATGTATTTAACGTCGTAGGACTATTCCAAACATTATAAAATAACGAGAGTGACTAGTTACATTTCCTACAAAAACCCTAAATTAAGTGCCAAACTATGATACTTTCACATATTAATACTCACTTTACTAGTTGCATCCGACACTTCTCGCATAATTTGTTCGAAGGCAGCTGTTTCCTCTGCCTGTTTTTGATTATGTAGTGCGATTTTCTCACTAAACTTTCTTGGGTTCGCCATGATGGCTGCTTTAATTTTGACTTGCAAGGAAATACAAATAGCCAATGGAATTGTATTGACAACGAACAAAGTGCCATCTGTTGATATAATTTCGTAATATTGACAGCTTACTAAAATGCTCCCATCAAAGATACTGTAGTACTCTCGGCCACCGCAGTGTGACGCTATCAAATTCTTATTAATGAATATAAAAATGTATCTGTATATAAATTTTGTGGCTCCAGCGTGGTTAATTTCTCTCTAATATTCTCAAATATGAAAATGAAAGATGTACTTGTATTAAATAGCTTCTAGAGGCATACAGTTTTCAAAATTTGCTGGTTTAGAGTGATTCATCATATTATTAGGGAAATGTCGAAAAGAAAAAAACTGTTCTTATTCATGAGATATTTAATTAGACAGGAACATTTTAGCACCTTTAGATTTACATGTCCATAGCCAATAAACTCCATAGTCCATATCCACTATGAAAATTATTCCAAAGAATAAACAAATATAACTCTGGATATTATTTCATGACAAATATAGCACTGTCAGGCCCGGATTTAAGGCTAGTGCCCAAAGACCTCCGCAAACCACTTAAATTGACATTATTCTCTCTCCTTGTAGAGTTTAAATAAAAATATAATTACTTTGTTTTGTTTCAAACAAATCTAATTTAGTGTGTTGACGATTAAATAATATAGTTTGCTTTGAGTTCTTAAAAGTTAGTTTTGCCTATTTTTTAAAAAAAGTTGTAACATTGAAACTTTGAAAATAAAAATAATATTTGTTTAATTTTGGGGCCTCTAATTTTTTACATCCCTGGAGCCTCTACAGCTATAAATCTAGCCCTGACCACTGTGAATAAGTATTTATCGCTCTTAAACTCGACCCCAGCATATTCGAGCAACCACATGACCCTCCCACCAGACATTTACTGCCTTGTCCAGTCTGTCGCACTTGAGTACAGCGATATTTGGTCCTCGATTCAAATGTTATTAACAACTCGTCTGGCCTCAGCCTTATTATTTCCACAATTTACCACCCCCATAGGACTTTAATTAGAGTTAGGGGGTGTACCCCTCCACACTCTCATTGTCGACGATACATTTATTTATATGTAATTTGATTATTACGGCAAGAGAGATCACAAATATAAAATAGAATATTGGTACCCTATAGTTTATTTGAGACAATTTAATATCGTAGTTAGAAAAATAATTAATATGAAAGTCAAAAGATACTATGAAGTATATTTATATATTTTAGTAATAGATAATAAGTTTCAATTGTAAAAGGAGAATGGATAATGTAGTCGGGAGACTAGATCCTTCATGTGAATTTAAAAATTATCTTTATGGAATTGATAAAAAATAGTTTCAGAAGATATTAGTTAAATAAGTTTTTATTGGTCAATAGGACTTAGTGGTGAATTTAAAAATTTTGCAACCCTAGGCACAGTTATTATAATATGCGCCTCCCCCCTCCTCTTTTTTTTGTCAAAGGCTAGGAAGTTTCGGAGGAAAGAGGTGTTGTGGTAAGGTGGAGATCAGAAGTTAGTATTCGAGAAAAGATGTCTATGAAAGCTAATTTGGAATGCACATGCCCTACAGAAGCTTGAGCTAACATTATAATGAAGCAAATGCAAAGTACAGTTATTTAAAAAGAAACATTGTCGTTCTGACTTTAACTTGAACTGTTTCGATAATGTTAGTCAAAAATTTATAAACGTAATTATTAAAAACAAAATATTATAGTAAAAATAAAAATAATCTTATCCAAAAATGCCACCCCCTAAAGCCACCGCCCCTAGGTCTGTACCTAATGGGCCTATAGTGTAAATCCGCTTCTAAATAGGAATATACGTAGAATAAAATGGTAGCTAAGCTGTAATAGCTTTATTCTCTAACAATGAGAACTCCTCCTTTAAACTTAATCAGAAACCACTTAATGACAAAGGTTTATAGCTTTTATTTAATTCAAAATCAGTGGAAATTTAAAGGAGATGCTCTCTTTCACTCACGCTTTATGTGGAGGATTTCAAAACTGCTGCCTCTACCAAGGGATTGCGAATCCAATTGTAATAATAGCTGGGAAATATTCTCGGAAGGTCTTTCCAAGTCCCTTCAAATGTTCTATAACCACATTTTCGTCCAAAGAAAACTGATATTCTACTATGAAGTCGTTAAGTGTATCCAAGCACTCCGTTTGATTGCTAATTAAACACGTTTCCCAAAAGTTAAAGTTAAAATTTTTTGAACGACTCGTTACGGTCTTGCATAGTAAAACGTTAATATTTGACCCCCGACGAGAAAGGTTTATACTGTTCATTTTTGAGAAAATGTCTACCAAATAGGCCAAAGCCTGGACCCACATTTGATATCATGCACTTTGCTTTGTGAAATGGATGATTGGTAAGATAAATGAAAATTTCGTGTTTAAATTCAAACAATATTTTAAGATATCTACCTGACTTCAATGTGAGATGATAAACAATTGTAAATGCTTCCTATTTTCCTCACGTAATGCTGCAAAAATCCAACATTACAGAAATATTTTGGCGAACCCCTTAGAAGAGTTCTCGAACCCCTAGGTGTTTCGTGAGCTACAGTTTGGGAAAGGTTGTTCTAGAAGATATACACGTCATAAATGTATGCGTGTGTCTATATTTATAAATGCTGGTTAAAAAATTTTTCTTATAGACGAACCTTCTAGCCTACTTTAAAGTTTACTTTTTTGGTTATATGTCTGATAGATATACTTTTCAAGCAAAATCAATTTCTGTCTTTGCAAGGCCTGTGGTAGCACTGCAAAACGTAATTAATTTAGTTCATCTTCACACCAAGATGGCCGAATTGCGAATTAAGTTGTGAAATTCTTATTAATACACACAAGCAGCGATAATTTGCTGATTTAAAATGCCCATTCAATAAAATTTCTTAATTTGTAAGTATTGTAACATATGTTGATACTGTCTTAAAATTGCTGCTGCCATAGCTTTATTACGTAAAATTTTCCCCTCGTTGATTGGGCTAGGTTATGCTTGAGCAGTACTTAAATTTAATAAACTTGAACAAAATACTGAACACCGAAAACTTAAACTGTCAGGAAGGTATTAAATTATGTCCTTTTTTTTCTTTAACCAAATATTTATTTTGGCTCTAGTGTCTGAAATTAAGATACGCGCTTTCTTTGCAAGCACAACTAAAATGCATTATTCTAAATTAACCTGCCAATATTTAGATCAAGTGTTTACTCATTTATTAATAAGATTTTACACCAAAATATTTACTTCAGAATATAGCAACCTTGGTTCTATTCTATTTTTTTTACTAAGTAAAGAACGGACACAAAATATTAAATTAAGTATTTAGTAGTTAATTATAGTTTAATTTGAAAATATTAGCATTCCTAACTATATATAAACTATCATTTGTTGACCTATAGAAGCTTATCTTTTGTTGGGCATAGTCAAAAGTGATGGATATTTAAAAAAATGAAGTCCCTGGAAATCAAAATTGGAAATCAGGAGTTGGAAAGCATAGAGCAGTTCAAGCACCTCTGAGAAATCCGCTGACAAGGGATGCCTACTGCACCAAGGAAATTAGGTTGAGGAAAGCAATGTGCATGGAAGCTTTCAACAAGAAGAGTGGGTACCTATACTGCTGACCTGAAGGTTGAGTTTGAACTCTTGGGGAAACTCATGAAATGCCACATTTGGAGCATTGTGCTGTATGGAGCAGAAATTTGGGCTCTCAGGAAGATGGAAAAGTAATACGAAGAGCTTTAAAATGTGGTGCTAGAGAAGAATTGAGAAGAAAAGGTGGACAAACCTAGTGACAAAATAAATCCTAATAAAAGTGGTTGGGAAGAGAACCATTTTGGATACAAATTATTTGGTACAAAGAAAACTGGATTGAACACATCCTTAGGGGGAATTGTCTTCTGCACGACATCATAGAAGGAAAGGTAGAGGGAAAGAGGAACTTAGGAAGAAGGATTATAATATGGATAACTTGAAGGAAAGTAGAACATTCTGGGAGCTGAAGTAGAAAGTAGAGGGGCGGGTGCATTACTGGTCTACAGTACTGTATATTAAGATATTTTTAAACAATAGGCTATTCTGTATATTAAGAGATTTTTAAAACAATAAGCTATTTAACATATATTGCAAAATTATCATTTTACTCTTAAGTGAGTGTTAATTATCTTATGGTTTATGATTAAATTTATGAACAACTAGACCCACCCCCGCCCCCCATTATTATTTTCAACACACATATTGAAGAATCATCATAGACTAGCATAAAATATGAGTGACTATCAGAATTTCTATGAGGAATGAATTAAATTTTCAAAATAAAATATAGCCTATGTTACTGGCTGATAATGTAGCTTTATATTGGTGAAATAATTTTTAAAATCAGTTCAGTAGTTTTTGAGTTTATCCATTACAAACAAAAAATCAAATCTTTCCTCTTTATAATATTATTTATGAACAATTTAATATGAAGAATGGATTTATCTGGAAATAAAAAAAATCCAGCTATTTTAACAAAATAAAAATAACCAACTGCCCAAAGAAACAGGATTCTGGTTGGCCCTATTGCTTTAAAAACACCTGGACTGCGTCAATCAGACTTCAAGAACATGTAACACACCTGAAACATTCTAACTAAATTTAGGCCTATCACTTTTACAAGGTCGCAAAAAAATTCTACAGACCTATTGAAAAAAATTATCATTAAAATCTTAATTATCTAAGACAGTGGTTCTCAAAAGTTGGATTTCCAAGGATTCTGTGAAACGATTATGTGTAATGGCAGTAAAAATATTATTAATACTTCTAAATTTTTAGACTAAAAATTCATAAAAATAATAATTAGAATTTTAAACATAATAATTAGAATCATCTTTCACATAATGTCACAAAATTAAAAACTTGCTGCGCACGACTCCACTGATAGCAGTCAACAACTAGCGACAGAACACCCTGTTTTTGGTTAGAAGAATATCACTACCTATTTAATAACACAAATAATATAAAGTAAAACATTATCACTGTTGGCTGCAAATAAATTAGTTAGAATTCTCCTAACTGCTTTTCCAACCAAAATCAGACTACCGTACATTAACCTATATAACACACACACTCCCTTCAGCTGTTCACATACTGTCTCGAAAGTTCTTTATTCATTTGTGTCATTCCATGTTGGAATGTGTTCTGTTGTGTGATATTTTGTCATGGATAGGTGGTAAATTGAAGAGGAAACTAGGGCAAGATTTACCCAATATTAGTAAACAACCTGAAGAAGTCTCAGGTAGCATTAACAGTCCTGGAAATGTCAGCTAATTGAAAAAGTGTTTAAAGCATTATGGGAAAACATGGTTGATTTATTGCTTGCGTTAAAAGTATCATGCCTGAAATTGGAAGTAACCACTTCATCATTCACAGACATGCTTTAAGTGGAAAACATGCCACCAAACCTTTTTAAGCCTAGTATGCAATAGGAAACATTGTTTGCCAACATGTTGCTCCTGTTTTAGAAACAGTTGACCAACTGTTACCTAACTGTTCCCCAACTGTCAAGCAAATTTTTTTAATGTCGCCTTTGTGTTTCCCAGCGGGGAAAACATATTTTCTGTGATCCATTTCAAACGGATTACAAGAAACAATGTTGGCCAACATTTACGACAACAAGCAATGTGGGCTAGTAGGTGATATTGTTGATCTAAATTGTGTGTCTCTTTTCATTATCCTGGGACCAGCCATTTGTATTATAACTTCAAAATCTGTAAGATTCATGCTAGTGAAGTTCCTAAAACCGCTACTGTCGTCGAGCTTCAGTTCTGTCAGAAGATTATTTGCATAGTAGGAACCATTTTGAAGCATTTTACAGGCCTACCATTGCTTTCTTCTTCTCTTGTCTTCTTGAACAGCTACTAACTACATACAAAGGACAAACCATAGCGGCATCCTCCTTGGCAGACATCTTTCACTCAACTGAACTCTGTATAGGAAACAATTGTTTCATCATTGTAGTCTGGACGTAAAACAATGTTTATTTAATATTTGCCAACAATCTGTTTCCTATGTTGGCCAACAAACAGTTGGGAACAGTTGGCCAACGTTTCCAAGTGTGTATTAAGCTTTAGTGTGCTTAATAAAGCAGTTAAGATAGTACATTTTATAAAAAACCAGATCCCTTAATTTTCAACTTTTTACTGTTCTGTCTGAAGAAATAGGAAACCAATTGAAGACTTTAAGTCACAAAGAACTAAGAAGGTTGTCTTGGGGCAAAGTTTTGGCTCAAATTTTCACATTTTGGAATGAAGCTTTGTTGTTTCTATCCATCCTTTTGATATGTCATAAAGAATGTGTGATCCTGAGTGGTTATGTTTGTCTTATCTGGCTGATATATTTTAAACACTCACTGAACTGAACCTATCATTTCAGTATTCATGTGTGACTACTTTCAGCTCATGCCAAAATTGAAGAAGAGTTCAGAAAAATCCAATTTTTGGAGTGTTATGTGAAAAAAAGGAGTGCTTTCTTACACTAAGATTTTTTTTATATGGATTCGAAACTATTCTCTTGTTGAAGATTGCATCAGAAATAATAGAACATCTACAAAACCTACAACCTTCAACCTAAGAATTCTTTATATTTCCAAATAACGATATAAAATGTCTTCGAAATCCATTTACAGCCGCAATACAGGATGTGGATCTGCCAGTTAGAGAAATAGAACAGCTTATCTCTATAGCGGCTGACAAGAAAATATTTTCAATCTGACAATGTTTTTTAAATCTTGGGCCAAGCTTAGAAGTGAATATCCAGAAATTTCAAAATGACCTACCAAAAAACTTTTACCGTTTCCTACAACATACCTTGTTAAGGTAACACTCTCAAAATCCAGTCTCACTAAGGCAAAACAAAAAAGTACTATAGACTCGATCCTGAAACATGTGAATCCGGATTTCAAACATTATACCTGACTTAAAAGAACTCGCGTATTGAGCACAAACATTCATTTTGTTATTAATGTATTCACTTTTTAACAAAAAGAAAATTAAATGATTTTTCACAAACATTATTAAAATACAAAAACAATAATGTATTAAAAAGTGGATAAGAAACATAAATATAAGAAATAAATACATTTTATTTTAGGCTTGATTTATAACATAGCTCACTAATCAAATGTGTATTGTTTTATTAAAGCTTAAAAGCATGTATGGCTTTAGAGGGAAAGAGTTTGAGACATGAACAAAACTTAGTAGATTCCATAGCTTTTATATATAGTTCCGTGTGATAAAATAGTTTAAGAACCACTAAATTTTAAGGTATGACATTGTGTAAATAATCACATTAGGCCTATCGCTTACAACAACATCCAAAACAGCTCACACCATGCAAGTTTTATTTATATTGTTGATGACCTGGTGGTCTAGAGGTAAGGTGTCAGACCTCTATGCCGGGGTCCGGGGTTCAATCCTCGATCCCGACAGATTTATCTGATTACCAAACCCTTCCTTCAACTCTGACAAGACGTGTATTAATCACAACTTGTGAATGTGGGGAATGCCAGGCCTCCGCCGTGGCTTGGATTCCACGTTAAACTGTAGGTCCTTAATTTCATCTCACAATCACCCTACCATTACACATTAGTGTGAGTGCGTATAACCCAAACGGGTAGTAAGATGTGGTACTAATAATAATAAATTATTTATTTGGCACCATTTTTAAAGTAGCGATTCATTTATTATTGTGGTTACTACCAAGATAATTTAACCTAACCTTCCATATGCCAAATAAATTCAAATTTTTATCAATATTGATAAAATAAACAATTAAAAATTTCACTTATGGTATTATGATAACTTCCTAACTATTGGCTTGCACAGTGATATTATTTTGGTGATGTCATAGATATTGACATGCACATTAACAAATGAACCACATATCACAACAGCGAATTTGTAAATATATATGTTTACGTGTGATTTAGTGTGTTGAGTGTGAATTCTAATGTATCTTGGTAGGCCTAATGCTATGTTAAGAAACATGTTAACTTGCATATTGTGGCTAATATTAGATTTAGTTTATTCTATTAAAGAATTATTACTAATAATCTTAATGTGTTGGCTTTAAATTGTTGTTTTTCCTACTTAATTTCAGGGTCTGGATATATAGATTTCATTTAGCTAGCTTTTGGATGAGTGGCTATATTTAAAAAAAGCTACCATGAAAGGTATACCTGGACACTATGGCGGAGATGCTACTTCATCTAGAGCAATTTACCCCTCGTCGAAACAAAGCTGGTATATCACACTTCTGGTTTCTTGTAAAGCTCTCAACTGTGTCGCTATCTTCTTGGCATATGATTTAATGCAAAAGTCCAACATTGTTTCATTTGTCTGCTTCCTCAAGTTAATGTAAGTGCTCTTTTGTAAGATTTTATGTTTTATATGAACAAAACTTACTCCTGCCCTTAGTAAAAGAATAACTCCCTTTTCCTCTACCGGTATTTTTCAACAAAACGTTACCTACCGTTACTAAACATAAATACATACAAGCATTTGTGTTTAAGATAAGTCAAAATTGTCATTTAAAGTAAAATCATAGCTTAATATTAGCCCATATTGTTTGACCAATCGTCAGGAAACCCAGGAAAAGAGGAAATAATTGTTGAACTTTAAGCTTCAGAAAAAAATGTGAATTTTGTCCTTTGTTGGGAATTAGTACTTTGTTCAAAGATAAAGGTAACTATGATGGCTACAGACAGGGAAAATAGGGAAAACTTGGAAATGTTGGGGAATTTAATAAAAAATAATGAAAAGTCAGAGAATTTAAATGTTTGATTAATTTTGCACCTAAACATTCAAACAAACATGAGTGTTTCTTTATGTTAAACAAAGTGTATTGCCTATATATTTTATTTTAACATAAGATGGTTGTACAGGGTTTATTTTATAACACATTCACACAGGAACACAAATAACACCTTATTAAATATTAGAGAATTAACAAGAACTTACAAGAATGTGGGTGTTTGGTAGCCTAGGATTTTTTGAAAATATGCGGTCAATATAATAAAGGAAAAATTTCCCATTCAGCAAGAAAAACTGTGAAAAGGTTAGATCTGGATTTTTTTTTAAATATTGTCTGAAATACCTAGAAAAGTCAGGGAATTTTATAATAAAAGTTTTTTAGCCACCATGGGTAACCAACCTTTGTGGCGACATTACAATAATCTTCTTAAATTCATTTTTCCATTCTTATATTTATAGGAAAATCATTTCAA
Source organism: Timema douglasi (assembly GCA_901482245.1). Classification (NCBI taxonomy): domain Eukaryota; kingdom Metazoa; phylum Arthropoda; class Insecta; order Phasmatodea; family Timematidae; genus Timema; species Timema douglasi. The sequence continues at coordinate 22,507 of CABEEJ010007032.1, read as the reverse complement.
ACTATTATTGGATTAACACAAAGACCCACCAAAAGGTCTTGTTTGGTCAATTTAAAGATTGTTAGAACCCATATAGATTGCAATAGCAATAGTTTTTCCAACGTAAGTTGCAGTACATTTTTATGTGTGGAACATTTGTTTACATACTTATGTTAATAATTTTATTTATGTTAGCGTATAGCATATTTATCTGTGAGAGATGCCGTATCTATACTCCATTCATGGTAGGAATTACTCTATGAAAGGTCTTTTTTCCTACCAATATAATAGATTTCTGGTAGGGAAAAAGGCCTTACAGAAAACAATTCCTATGCTAAACAGACTTTATTGATGTCGTAATGTGTATAGACTTTTAGCCATAATGTGAGAACAGGACGTTGCCCAGGGTATACCTTGGAAGTTGTCTTCACATCATACCTGCAATGAGATGAGGTAATGATAGTGATTATAAAAGAGTTTATCATGTCTACTCTTTAGGTGTGGCTAAGCACACATCACAAGTGCAGTAGAATAATTTGGCTTTCTGATAAAAACTTAAAAAAGAAAAATTAAAATAACAATGTAGAGTAATTAGGGTTACCTTGCACCTGGAAAACCAGGATAACCGGGAAAACACATGGGCATTTTTTTTGTGTTTGGAAAAAACCAGGAAAACAGAGACGATTTTGCAAAACCTAGTAAAAATACTGGAATATTTGTTTACTTGGGACATTTAACTAAAGGCTTAAAATAGTAGATATCTGGATAGACGAAAAAAGTGAACTAAAGAACTAAGCATATTGATTCAATTATGTCTTATTATCCCTTAAACAAGGGTTTTGAAGCGACATAATATGTTTTTACACACTATAATTAATGTCAAAATGGAATACTTGGATTTAGTATAACATATAGGATATTATTTTATTTTGCTTTTATTTGTCAGGGAAACTAAAGCAAATTATTAAAGGAAGGTGCACTGTGCTGATTGCTGGCACAAACTGTTTTGAATCTTGGAAGTGTCCATCTATTTCAGCAACTATTGACCTACACTTATTTCAACTCCCCCCACCCCCACCCCCTCGTGATCCAGGAGCTGCTTTCTGATACTCTACCAGTGAGCTATCCAGGATTGGTCCTGTGCTCAGGGGCATCTCTCACTTCAAAGGCCTATAGTTTTTCTCTAAGACGAATTTGTAATGGATGGGTTAGTGGAAAAATATACCCCATTGCATGAGCCAAAGTTAATTTTCATCCAATGCATTTAAGTTCATCTAAGGCGTATAACTTGAATCGGTAGTAAGACATGGTGCTAAAAAAAAATTCAACTTACACCGAAATATAAACATTGTTGTACTAATATTGTTTTTAGCTTGGCGTATTCATCTCGAATGTTGTATAATTACAGTTAAAAACTTTGATGATTTACATATTGTCACTATGCGGTAACACAAATCCTTGTTTCTTAGTTTCTTTAACAAGTGTAATACATAATATGTTTAAGTTTATTTAATTAATTAAGATGTCATTGCAATTATTGTTCCTTCAATTAATCCTGTAAACTGCTGTAAATAGTAATTGGTTGTTTAGTCAACATCAATTGAAGTTTCTTTAGTTAAATAAGTAAATAAATAGACAAAAGTTACTAAAAAGGCTCCCCATTTACTGTATCCTGGAGCTTTATATACAGTTTTGTTCACTGCTTTTATAATTTGAATCAGATTTGATAACTGTTAGGTGCAATTTTCAGTTATTCATACTATTGACATATTTTTGCTCCACGATTAAATTGACAGATTGACATAAGATTTTAGGCACTGTTGTAAGTAGGTTTGACTGACTTTAAATGTTACATAACTTGCCATAAATGATCTTGTTTGGATACCAATAGGAATGGTTTAACCTACATTGATGGTCAAGCAGCCTAAGATGTTAAATATTTGATCACCAAGTTTTTTTTAACAGTGTCTACTACCTGTTAGGGTTATACACCTATGTTTTAATTAAGCTAATGGCTTTAAGGATTAGGAAGGCTTTATTTAGTAGAAGTGTAACTGCATTTATGTGGAGGGAGAGGAGAGAACCATTTTGTAAAAACCACTCTCAGTACATCTGATTGAGAATCAAACCTCAGATCTCCTCGTATCGGCAGTCTAGCCTACTGCTAGTGTAGCACCCTAGTCACCAAGCTACCAGATAATTTAGAATATACTGAGCTTTTTACATTCTCTCTCCATGCTATTGACTAATAATTTCTTCCAACCATCTCTCCTGATCCATTAGATTAAGTTGTTAAATATGCAACAAGATTACCTGAGTTGTAAAAAGACAATATTCAAGAATATAACAAGTATCTGAAAGTCACTACAATAACTGCCCTAGGTTTATTAGTTTTATTTCCAATAAGTAACATTCAAATAACTCTTTCTCGCTTTGGTGGCCGCATGGTCTAAGGCATCACTTTCTCAAAAGAGTAGAGTGCTGATGGATGCTAATTGGGGTTTGAATCTTGGGGGTGTGTGCTGGAGGTGTTTTTCCTTGAATCATTTTCCATTATAAATACACATCCTCTAAAGTTAAGCTTCCTCATCCTTAACACATTAGCGTAATTAGTACATAGGCGGATAACCCGAATGAATAGTAAGACACACTGCTAAGAAAAAACTTTAAATTTAAATTACCAATATTTACAGACACATTTTACGCACAGTAGATTTTATTCTAATCATCTTAGAGCCACTTGCTGAGTTAGTTCATTGCTTATTTGTTCAACTGACAATCTCGTCTATTATTCAGTTCAATTTCTGTCTAGGACTGGTTTCCCACATTGTGACTCAATTGGGATATTATCTCACACTCTTATCACTCCTCTTTTTTATGTGTCTTGCACTTTTCAACTCTCTTTTTAGCCTATTTAATTTTAATTCAATCTCCCTTTCTTTATCGCCCTTTCTCTTTCCCACACACATGTTGTCTTTCTCTCTCCCACAAACACACTTTCTCTCTTGCACATACTATTTCTCACTCTCCTATGGAATTCTGATGCATTTACTTAAAACTCACTTTCCTCATCCTTTGCCCTTAGATAAATTCAAATTGCGAATAGCAGGAGGCAGTATGGATAAGTAGCATTAAAAAACACTTAAAGCATTTTGATGTACTCCCTAAATATTTAGTTTATTGTTTTATTTTTAAAATTTAGTAGACAAAAGTATTATAAACTTGTCAAAAAGCCTATAAGTAATTTCTAGTTTCTATTTTATCGCTTTACTAATTCTCCAAAATTAGTCTACTTAATTGATTTAGAAAAGCACAACATTTTTGAAATTGCATACATTATTTTAGATAAAAATTTTGCTAATGGTTTGTTGAATATTTTTCTTACTATCACTTGAATTTTTCTCAGTCAAATAATTTTTAATATTGCTGAAATTGAAAGAGACTAGAGATCTTTAAAAGGGAGTTGATTCAAAATTTCTTAATTATTTGAGCATTCACTTTTGTTTGTTAGCAAAAAAATTTCCTAACATGGGCATAACCAAATGTTTTGTTTTCCCCGCACATATCCAACAGAGTATTACACTGTTTTTAGAACATATTTTTTAACCATTTAACAAAACAGCCTACATTCATAATTCACAAGTAATTCAGACATGTAATTGAATCAACTCTCTTTATTTGCTTTTAGGTTTTGAAGAAAGCTAAGACTAGCCAGTCTGGTATGAGATGGCATCCAAACAGAAGCGATCAGATGGTGGTTATGGTTTACGTAGGAAAATAGCAAAAAAGAGGCTAGATGAAGATTTTGAGTACTACTTTTCAAAAATTGGCACAAATTTGGAATCCACAGGACCTAAAATGTCTAAAGAACGAGACCCTAAAATGCATGGTCATCTAATATTGGTGGCGGGAATGACCGATTCTAATACTATGATTGACCAGAGCAATGCAGAAGTTATGGAGAAGAAACCGAGAGGTAGACCGAGGAAGACACTCTTGATCCCAAGAAGACCTTCTCGGAAGAGGGAGAGTCAAGAGGATGGTGTAGTTTTGAAGAGACTCGCTGTGCTCACTGGGGAGGATGTGACCACCTTACAAAGAGAAGTGCGATCAGGGGAGAAGGAAAATAAAGTGAGACAAACCTATGAGTCTGAAGTGGGAGTTGTGGTGAGGATGGCACTAGAAGGACAAGTTGATGAAATAGAGGATGATGAGGAGGACATTTGTCAAGACGAAGGGGAACAAGCGGAGAAGTTTATATCGAAGAGTAATAAGCGACTCAACGAGGAGGCAGTGCAAAGTTTAAGTCAACTTCATCCTGATGACAAGATTGAGTGTACAGAGTGTCACAAGTTGTTAAAACCTTCGTCATTTAGACAGCACCTCCGAACACACACAGGAGAAAAACCATTTGGCTGTCAGCTGTGCTTAGCTAGGTTCACTCGAAAAGGGGACGTTTATCGGCATGTTAGAATTGTCCACAACAAGCAAAAGCCTTACAAATGTTCAAAGTGTGACAGGGCATTCGGGGATAGAAAGAATCTTCGATGGCACCTTATGAATCATGATAAAAAACTGTTTTATATTTGTGAGGTGTGTGATTTTAAGTTTGGTAAACGCGAGTATTGGGAGAATCATGTGAAATTTATTCATCCTCTCCCTGAAGCGGTGGAATTAGGTGAAAATGAAATGATGTTTGAAGATGGAGAAGAACGTCTGAAAGTATTTACAGATACTCTTCTTGAAGATGATGAAACATCTATGGTTGATGACTCTCTTGTAGACATAGCTGATAATATGAGTTTGCCTGTTCGAGAAGGATATCAACGTGAAGGCGAAACCGAAATATTAAAGGGATCAAACATGGTTGGGTTCATCAAACAAGACGGTCTAAATATTATCAATATGAATGGTCTTGACTGTTCAAACTTTTTAAAAATAGGACGCCCATTAGGAGTGCAGCTAGGTAATGTTTTAAACCAACCACAATCAAAAGGTATAGATGCAGTTGTGATCGAGTTTGATGGATCTGGTTCAGTGAGCAGCAGTGTGCAGCATATCCCACTGAGCAGGAATGGACCTTCATCAGAGGACAACTGTATCAACCCTGTAAACATGATGGAGATTATTCATGAAGAACTTAAGGAAGAACCAATCACTGTAAATCAAGAAAGTGATAGGGAGAATGTTAGGGTAGAACAACAACACGTTTTAGAAGTTACGATAGGTGATGGAAGGGACACATCATTGGAGGAACCATCAAATATGATTAGCATTATGATGGCGGGAGGGGACGGAACTGACCTGGACACTAGTAGTGGCAATGTACACACTCTCATAGAGGCTTTATTGGATGCTGCTAGAGATGATGATGTTGGGGAAGTTCAAAGTTCGTGATGTTACTCATAAGTTAAACTAGAATGTCATATTTATACTTATTTGTTGTAGCTAGTAAAATTGTGTACAATCCCAATGTATATAGTTTATAAATGTGTTAATATTATAATTTGCTAGTTGTGTTTGTAACATCTATATGTATTATTTTGTTATTAGATTGATATTATTTAAAAAAACATTTCATTCTATTAAGAAGAGTATAATACTTTATGTAAGAAAAAAAATAGTTTGAAGTAAATCATTATTACTATAGTATTTTGCATCACAATTGGATTGCTCCTCATTAGACAGTCTTGAGAAAGAATTAATACAATAAATATAATATATAATTAATTCACTATAATATTATATTATTGTGAATTGCAGTTTGTTTACAAAATACAGAGATTGAGATAAAACTAGGCTAAAATAATAATATATGAAGAAATTGTAAATTAATTAAAATGTTGAAGAATATACCTACCTACTTTATTTACAGACCATATTAAAAATAATTAAAATTAATTTTGATAGCACAGTAATCGTAAAGAAATATTGAAAACTAATTATAATTTACAATTATTTACTAAAATCTTAGAATTAATGGTTAAAAATTGTTAGAGTAGTGAAAATGGTGTGGTTACAAATTATATTAATATTCAGAAATAAGTTTGAATCATAAACCATGCATATATCAAAAATAAAAATTGTGTGAGGTTGTAAGTAAGTCAAAATTGACATAAATTTGGCATGGTAAAATTTTCTTTCCAGCTCTTATTTGGTTTCTTTACTCCTTTGCTGGGTCGCAAAAGCTTTTTTACAGTGTTTGAATTTGACAACTAGTTTTGGCATAGAAACACAATTGTCAGGTCTTGAAATTAACAATAGTGATATTCCCTACACAATTTTTTTTTAGCACCATGATTTAATACCCATTTGGGTTATGCACCTACGTAGCTTCTAATTATGATGATGGGTCAGGGATGGGGAAAGTTAAATTTAGAGGAAGTGTAACCATATTTGAGTGGAGCGAGAGAGAGTGGTAAACCATTTAGAAAAAAACATCCTCAGTAGACCCGGCCGGGATAGAACCATGATCTCCCTGTCATTTGCAGTCTGGTCTTTTGCAAGAGTAATGCCTCAAACCTTGCAGCCACCTAAGCTGGTAAATTATTGTATTTATCATTATATTAATTCTACTTATAACTGTCTGATGTAGAACATTCCAACTGTAATGCAATATTATATAGTACTAATAATTTACTTCACAAAATTTTCTTTCTTACAGAAAGTAGATTGCTATTAATCTATAATTTTCTCTTAAATCTTGTTGCAAAAGAATGGATGTAATTTTTAGCACAAACTCTTTTTAGAAAAACCTATAGATCATTTAGAATTGTAAAAGAGGTATGTCTGGTACAAATCAGTCTTTAAGTCCACACAGATTTAAATTATTCGTGATATTTTTAAGAAAATTGCCTTAATTGTATCTTCTTGGCTTACCTTACCTATAATGATTCAAATTAAATGTTCATCAACAATATTTAATAAGTGGTACTGTACTAAATATTTTTGTTAATGTTAATATCTATTATACAGTTAACAAAAACTAACATACCAAAAGAAAATAAGATTTATTTACACTTTAAATATTTTTTTTCTTTGGTTATATTTCCCATTGAGACATTCTAGAACTCTCAATTTAACTACTACTTAAGCACATTACTCGAACAGGTAGTAAGACACAGTGTTAAATAAATAAAATAACTACTCCTCACATTGGTGACCTGGTGGTCTAGGGGTAAGGTGTCGGACTTCTGTGCTGGGGTCCGGGGTTCAATCCTTGGTCCCGGCACAGATTTATNTGACCTGGTGGTCTAGGGGTAAGGTGTCGGACTTCTGTGCTGGGGTCCGGGGTTCAATCCTTGGTCCCGGCACAGATTTATCTGATTACCAAACCCTTCCTTCACCTCTGAAAAGACATCTTGTGAATGTGGGGAATGCCATGCCTCCACCGTGGTTCGGATTCCACGTTAAACTGTAGGTCCTCCATTTCATCTCACTATCACCCTACCATTACACATTAGCGTAAGTGCGTATAACCCAAACGGGTAGTAAGATGTGGTGCTAATAATAATAATAATAATAACTACTCCTTACTTAAAACTTGATCTTTTAGAATGTTTTCTAAAATGCTCTTAAGATTTGTTTTATCAATTTAGACCCATTGTAGGGGCTATATAATCTCTCATTAGTCTCATTTTCATTGTGATATTTTTTTGTAAAATTACATATCACTTTAGATTACATAGGTTTTTTAGCACCGCATCTTACTACCCATCCAGGGTATACACTTAGATTAGACAGTTCATAAATTGATTGCGAAAAGATTTTTGTACCTTATTGTATTGTTAACAGTTCATAAAAATTGGAACTTCGATATCAGCATCCTTATATGATCTAGCTATATGTGAGAGCTTAATTTTAACATTAGAACACAATTCTCAAGATTTGTTTACTAAGAAGTAAGCCCACATTTCAAGATTTGCTCCACATTGTAAACCTATTTGATTGATTAAGTTATGATGAACAAAATTTGTGTCAATAAAAAATAAATTTAGTTTCTTAAAGGGAAAATATTTGTGAATATCTATTAAAAGTAAACATTACATAAATTCTTTGTTCTCACACACATGATGAGACCGGAGAAGGAAACAAAGTTTCCTAAGATTGTCATAGTATGTGGACCAGTATGTATAAAAAAGGAGTATACAAACTTACTTATTTTTTTATTTAAAAGAATGGAGATTTGGCCTCTTGAGTGGCTAAGAGTAGTGGTAATGATATCACTTGTTTTTTTATTTTTTTAAGAAGAGTCATTGATGGACATATGTGATGTCACCTTTACATCGTCAGAAACACCGTTGGTATACATCCATTACTGTTTCCTGCTTGTGGCCTGGGACAGTTTTTTTTCTATCCAAGCCATATATTTTCCACTACTGGCTTACTAGGCCTGTCATAGCTTCATATGCCTTATAATCTAACCTAAGACTTGGACGAACACAATACCAAGTCCCCGGCTGCTAATTTGTCACTGTTAACAGATAAACCCATATTTCACCAATTATAAATTGTTTGGCCACTCCAGGAATCAAACCCGGGACTCTTAGCTCAGTAGGCAGGCACACACTCAACTTAGATAATATGTCAAATATGTCTATATACATTGAACATTAACATAACTTTTGGCCATGAGAGTCTCTGTTGATGACTATGATAATCTCATTCATCCCCAATAAATATAAGCTTAAAATAACAAGTAGTGTTTGACCTTGTGCCACAGGCAAGGCTTATACCAGACCCCAGACCCACAGCCTCCAGGTTAAAATGGCTGCACCCCTTGATTTGAGTACTTCACCATGGGTATCACTGGGCTCATTAAAAAAAAGCTCATTTTAAACATGGTCTGAGTAGCGAGAGGACACAAGTATCCATCTCGATTCAATCGGCCTGCTTCCACAAAACTAGGTTCCCAACCCCCTCTTCACATAATATTACCTCACAAAGTGCTTGCGTAGGCTGCTCATTACAATTATAATGGTTCCTTTATGATGAACATGTTAAAAGTGAGTTGTTTAGCAACTGCACATTTGGAAGTGCTTTTATCGCTGAGCATTGACACTAGTGAACCTCAGTGTTGATGGGCTCAACCTGGTGTGAGGAGGGCGAAGAAACTTATGTAAAATTGAGTATCTGATATATCCTTATCTGTGCCCCGGGCATAGTATGATCATGGATAGGTCTATGGTAAGGGTATTGATATTCTAGGCCAAGGGTGGGCTGCATACACATTTCAACAAATATTTGAAACAACATATTTCTTTCATGACCATAAAACCTGAAAGTAAACCTCATATTGAAGCCAATTTGATTTATTCTCCCTCTGAATTAACATGGAACTAACCCAAAGTTCTCCTTTGAAGATAAATAGAATGAAGTGTCTTTAATCAAAATTGTGGATGGAAGATTTATGAAGCAGGGGCTGGAGGGTATCCCACTTCAAGTAACAGCTAAGCTGAAGCAAGACTGTATTGCTCCCCTTTCTCTGCACTATCTTTCCTCACCCTTCGCCCCTCAACTAACCCACACTCACAATCATCTTTGCAATGTTTTGTTCACACACAACAAGGGAAGGCCAATTTTTGTCAAAGAAGAAAAGAGAAATAGGAAACAAACTTATATTTAATACAGATAAATTATATATGTTTTTTGTGAAAAACAACTGTTTTTACACTATTTTCAAAATAATACATTCAAAACATTTCAGCTGTGGAAAGAAGATTTAACATAATCCACTCATCGATAATTCCCAATTACTGAGACCAAGGAGGTGGAGAGAAATCATGGGCCCAAGGGACAAATTCAAAAATTCAAATCATACTTTAAAACCCTTTAAAATAAATGGTATGGAACTCCGCAAGGACTTTCTCGCTCTTTTATTTAAAAATGAAGATATTTACTCAAAACTCATATATGTGAAACAAAATAATATAGACTAGTAAACCCAAGCATAAATTGCACTATAACTATGTAAAACATTTTTTGAGTCCCCATTTTAAATGTATGTTTGGACCAATAAAAAAGAGCAATATTGGGTCCACAAGGGTCAACACTTTGTTTTAAAATTTTGACTACCAGTTAAAATTTTTGGCATTTTATTAGGTGCTGCACATCTTCATGTCATCGCATTGTTATTAAATCCCTCATTTATAATCATCTTTACCAATAAAATAAACTGTTGGTTTTATAGTAATACATTCCAGATTAAATATTTTTATTTCTGATAGTACTACAACTGTACTTGTCTTATATTTAAAATAGTTTCAGCTCTTAAGCTGAGTAATAGACAAACAAATAGACCAATGGATGACATTGCGAAAACCACTTTATGTTTCAGTGGGTAACGTTAAAATATATCAAAACTTTGAGTTCAAATTTTTTTAACAATCACAATATTTATCTCTCCAATGGATCGACAAAAAGTAAAAAGAGCATCATTATATTTCACCAAAAATCATAACTCAAATAGCATACACTTCTACAGAATCATTAAGAAAATAATAAAATCTGTGACCACCAAAGAGCATAACAATAAATCTTATATTCCAACTTGAATAATAAAAGCCCGTAAGATTTGTGAAACCAAGTAATAAGTCTATACATTGTTGTTGAAACACTTAATCGAAGATTATAAATGATAGATACTTAATTTTTCTATGGCATTAATAGATTTTTATATCTAATAGTACTACAACTTTACAATGATAAGCTATTTAATATCTCAAATAGTTTCAGAGAAATTAAGAAAATTGGAAAATTTACCTCACGTAAAGTACCCTCAAAGTCATTTTCATGAGAAAATGAGGGTTGACATTTTTTTTTTCTAAATTTTGACCAATAAAATAGGTAGATATTAAATATTGAGTCTAAAATGATAACTATAGATCATTGTTGTACAAACATTTCCCCTAAAAGGTTGATGGCAAGAAAACATACACAATGATAAGTTATTTAGTATCTCAAATAGTTATGAAGATACGAAAATTTCCGCTTCTGTAAAGTACCCTAAAAGTCATTTTCATGAGAAAATGAAAATAGCCAGTATATTTATAAACTTAATCAACAAATAGATACGAATTTTAATCAGAATCGTTAGAGCCGATTTTAAGAAAATTGATGTTTTCTCCTTTTGCTCTTTATTAAAATACTCTTAATTTCAAGTTTAAACAGAAACACAGACAGCATTGCAAAGACCACTTTTTATGATTTGTGGGTCATGAGACGTTGACATCCATCAACATTTCAGGTTAGATTTTTTTTTTACGGTCGCAATACTTTACCTTTTGTCTTCAAAAAGTTAAAAAATATAAATATTTGCTTATAGCTTGAAAGTTATTGGTTTTATAAAAATATGCTTTGATTAAAATATTTGTATTGTAAATAGATCTACATGTTTGTAATGATAAGTAATTTCATTTCTCAAATAGTTTCGGAGATATGATACAAAATGAGAATTTATGCATCAGACCGGAGCCCTTAAAGTCATTTTGCCGAAATATTGAGATTATCCATTTTGTTTGGAATATTTATAAATATTTAGAAATGGAATTGAATCAAAATCGTTAAGAGCCGATTTTGAAAAAAATTGACTTTCTCATTTTTCTCTTCAGTAAACTACCCTTAATTTTAGGGTTAAATATCCAATTCCAAAAACCCCTCGGGACAACCCGAGATACCAAGTTTTAGCCCGATTGGTAAAATAGTTAAGGCTCTACGTTAGAGGTACAGACAGACGGAAATTCAAAAACCCCTTTTTCGGATTCGGGGGGTCATGAAACATCGAGATTCATCAAAATCTCAATTTTTTTGTATGATCACAATACTTTCTTAACATGTAAGATAGTGAGAAAGTAAACAATATGAGTTACACAGACATAATAAAACACATGGACTCACAATACAAAGCCAAAGAATATCAATGAGCATAATTGTTATAAAACAGGTGACTTTGACTTTTCACTTGAAAATAAAATCATTTTTAAAAATGAAAAATTCAACAAAATGAGACCTGACCTATTACATAAGTAAAATGTAATACATGTGCTGTATGAGCATCATTGCTCTCAAGCGACTAAATTAATTCGGACAAAAATATTTGCAGATCACACAGTAATCATCGCTAAAATATAACTCAAACTGTTTGTTTACTTAAACACAATGTATATTTTTGAATTCCCTATAACTATATCCTTTCTGAGGTCTTAAAAATTAAGTAAACAATAGGGTGGGCTGGGTCCTGGGGCTGCCCCCATCCACCCTTGTCGGGCCGGCCTGAGACTTGACATTTAGAGTCAACATTTTACACAATTTTTGGAAACTATATATGTGTGTGTTTAGAGAATATTTGAGACTCAGTTATTTTAAACCTATTGCTTATGTTCTTTTGAAGTTTGGCACACAATGTTAGTCAAACATCCCATGTGCCACATTTAATAAAATAGTTTCTCAAAATTATTGTTGACTGAATTGACTTAGGCTAACCCAAAGAGGAAATAAAAATGGTATAAAACAGTTAGTACCTTCTTATGTTAGATACAGTCAGGAAATGTATCCTAGTATTTGGTCAGCAAGTTGGCAAGAAAAGGAAAATATTTAGCACCGCGTCTTACTACCCGTTCGGGTTATACGCTTTAAGTACTAATTACCCTAATGGATTAGGAAACGGGAAGGTTGAATTAGAGGAAGTGAACCCGCATTTGCGTGGAGAGAAAGTGGAAAACCATTTAGGAAAAACCACCCCCCAGTTCACCCGACCGAGATTCGAACCTGATCTCCCCGTCCTCAGCAGTCAAGCTCAACACGACAAGCGTGTAGCCAACTACGCCACCGAGGCGGGTAAGAAAAGGAAAACTCAGAATATTAAAAACAATAGTTTAACCGGCTCTTCTTATGGTTGTGAAATGTGGTCTCTTTCTTATCTTCTAGGTGACATGGCAGTCTAGGGGTAAGGTGTTAGACTTATGTGCTGAGGGTCCGGGGTTCAATCCTTGGTCCCGGCACATATTTATCTGACCCTTTCTTTACCTCTGACAAAATGTGTATTAATCACATCTTGTGAATGTGGGGAATGCCAGGCCTCCACCGTGATTCAGATCCCACAAACTGTAGGTCTTCCATTTCATCTCACAATCACCCTACCATTACACATTAGCATAAGTGCGTACATGATGAGAAAACATTTAGGGTATTCAAAAACAAATTACTTAGGAAAATATTTGGCCCAAAAAGAGATGAAGATAATGGAAAGTGGAAGAGGCTACATAACCTGTAGTCTTAACCAGGCATTGTAAGGTTAATCAAATCACACAGATTATAGTGAGCAGGGAATGCAACTCAAATGAAAGAAACTACTCTATAACCAAATCTAAGCAATTTACTGGCAAAACTAATAGGAAGAGACCAGTGGGAAGTCCTAAACGCAGTTGGGAGGATAACATTAGAATGAGCATGAAAGAGATAAGGTTTAATGGGGTGGACTGGAAAGAACTAGCTCAGGATAGGAATAAGTGACATTCTTTTTAAGTGTGGCAGTGAAATTTAAAGATGTTATGGAGTAAGTAAGTATTATGTTATTATACTATTTAAAAAGTTTTGAGAAAACTGAGATTTTATAATTTTTAATAATGAGGATACCTACTGACAAAATTGTATTATAGTACTGTAAATGAAAATATTTATTAACAAAAATAAGCCAATGAGTGGACAGTTTCATTATAGCTATATTTTTTCTCTTCTCTAAATAGGCTGTCTTCTCTCATGTCCACTAATTGGCCTACCTTTCCTTATTTCTTTCAATTTCCAAATCTTCTTCAGTATAATTTTATAATGTCCAAAATATAAGCTATAATTTAGTGTTCACAGCACTAATACTCTGTACTAGGTATATCTCTTGACATCCTTCTTGCACAATGCTAGATTTTTACTAAATCATTATACTTCTTTGAAAATGTAATGTTTTTTAAAAATTATGAATTCACTTTATTATAAAAATCTATCTGCTTTTTATATTTACTAAATTATTTACTATGCTAATGACAGGTATATCAAGGTTCGAATCCAGTCTGGTGTACTGAGGCTGGTCCTTCCAAAATGGTTTCTCCACTCACCATGAAAATATGAGTACATTTCCTCTGCATTCAACCTTCCTTATATCTAATTCTTTAACATTATTAGCACACATGTGTATGATATGAACAGGAAGTAAGACACAGTGCTAAAAAAAACTTCACCTTTGTACCCCCAAAGTTTTTGGTGCATAATGCATGTTATAGGCCTACATATTCTATAATTTACATTTGAAATAATTTATTAGATACTAAGTTTAAAATGAGAAATATATATTCTTACATACACCCTAAGATGTCTTCGCGTACCCTTTAGGGTATGTGTACCCCAGGTTGAAACCACTGATCTAGAAGAAAGAAATACATCCAATATTTAAAGAAATAAATGGTTCAACATGATTGTACATGTATGCATACGTTCTCATATAGTTTACTATAGTTTGAAATAAAACATTATATTGTAACTATGGTGTTAATCTGACTCCAGCTGGATGATGTTACTTCATTGTAAAGTGCTGTAAACCTGACATTCCAACCAAATGTGATAATGATGATAAAAAATTATTATATTTTTATGTTCATCTATAAAAACAGAAGAGTATTGATATACAGTTGTCTCCGAAACTTTCCCAAGCTAACACTAACTAACCGACGGCTTGTATGGGAAAATATTCTGGTAGTGGGTGCAAACACTTCAAAAAGAGGCAGGTTGGGCAGGTGAAAAAGATGCTCTTTGTAGTGTAACTGGAGGATAGTGAGGTTTCTTTATCGACCGCCGGGGGCCTACTGGATGGGGAAGTTGTGTGTTGTCGGACTCAGTCTCGGTTAGCTCCTTGGTGGATTAACCCCTCGCCACGAATTAGGGCTTTGCGGTGAGACTCGGATGCACCCTTTTCTGAACAAGGCAAATAAAATAATAAAAGTAGCAAAGCTGGATCGGGATAGTGGAATTCTTGGTGGTTGGGGGGTTTGAATTCTGTTCTTCAGGAGAAATCTGGGCGCTGGCGGATTGTGGCCATGGCCTGGAATACTTCTCACTAGATCGACTCTGGTGTTCTGACATGATTTGAGGTAGTGTCTTGTGTGTGAGTAGACTCTGCTGTAACTGTTTTAAGAGTATCTTGCATACGGGTAGCACAAACTTGGACGGGGAAGTACACCAAGGTTGGCCCTGTGGGTTGAGTCCCAATCACTGGGCAATGAGCTGGACATTAAAAAGGCTCATCGACCCATATTCTCTCCTTTTTAGGGGCTGGAGGCAGTCAACAAACAAACATGCACCGACAACACACATGTACTGCCTTTCGCCCCATCTAATGCACAAGGTTAAAAAAAACGCCTGGACCGGTTCTGGGGGGGACTTTTCAGGCAAGTGCCACAGCCCTAAAAAGGGCTGATCCCTGGTGTTATTTCAACAGTAACTTAACATTCCCCTATAGGATCGTTTTTAATCATACAGCATAATATTTTTTTTTATCCTGGCGACAACTGTCCTGTAGATCTAGTTAGATCTCTAACATTTCCCGTAAACTACCCACACTACTGGAGATATGCGTAAAGCATATCTTTGGTAACAGAGCATGCATCTTGCACAATGCTATCACAGGTTTTTACCCTCACTTATTTTGAGGTTTTTTTTACTGCTCTTCTACTCAACAAGGTGGCTCTGGAATTTTTTCTTCTTCATTTTGCTTGGAGTTGCCCCACCCTACTTTAATTGAGTCGTATCTTTCTTTCAAACAATCACGCATTGTAAAGTGCATAGGTTTTGACCTAACTGGCGCACACAACTAAAAACCAGCCCTAGTTTAGCTTAGTTGCACGCGTAAAGAGAGAGAGCAGTAGTAGAAACTACTCTCACACATGGCACTCTGGGTTTTGAAGGTATGTCCTTCTTTCTCCGTTTCTTTACATATTTACAGTTGGAGTGACCATGAATTTCTTTAGCCATAAGTGTGATACCTATTATTCTTCCCCTTCCCCTTCAAAAATATAAATAAACAGGCAACACATTTCTTGCAAAAGTTTATTCTAGAACAGCATTAGCGAAGCTTTACACCACAGTCATTTGAACAGTAGTTCTGTTGTTGTTTGATGACTTAAAACAATACTCAATCTCCTGCCCCCCTTTTTTTCATGTGTATTAAAATTTATGAAAAATGAGATCACTTAGTGAGAGGAATTTGGTGAGCGAAGATTCCCTTTATGCTTATAACTAGGGGGCGGATTTATAGGCACAAAAATTTTAAAAAAGGCAGGCAAATAGGCACTAAAAATCACAAAAAATAGGAACATAAATAGGCATTATAAAGTAAAAAAGGCAATAAATAGGCACTAAAAAGAAAAAAATAGAGACATAAATAGGCATAGTAATGCAAAAAAAAGGCACCAAAATACTCAAAAATTTTATTATTCACTCTTAAAATCCAGCATACACTTTCCATAAACACATATTAATTACTATTAGAGTTAATTATCAAATACTTCTCAAGATTTTCAGGTGTAAATTTTGTTCTGTTGTCTGACAAAATGTTTTTATACTGTGAGAAATTTCTCTCGATTTCACATGAAGTCATTAGGCAAAACTTCACACACACTATTTCAGCTGGGCTAAGCTTGACTTCTGAGAGTGATTTAGTTTGTCCTTCTAAGATGTCCACAATACTTGCCATCACTTTCCACCCAGGGTTTTGCTGCAATACTCTGTTAAATTTGTCGACGATGGCTGTGCCAACTGAGCCAGAAGCCTGATTCAGGTTTTCTTCTATTCCCCGCGTTATCTTCACAGCTTTCACAAGAGGCAAATCCCTTGCCTCTAAAGCTGTGATTGCTCCAGGAAGATTTCCAAAATTGCTTTTTACGTATGCCAGATCCACACTGACACTTGAGCAGGAGATGGCAGCATTTGCTTCTGTAATGGCAACAGCTTGTTCCTTGTCAAATGTTTAGACTACCTACAAGCAAAACGGTTGGTATAGCAAAACTCACCATTCTTTCAATATATTGTGTTGGGGTTAATATTTTTTTCCCCAATAATGTGGATGGACAGATGGATATCAATAAAACTAGTGGTAAACGCTCACTGCAATTTTAATTTGGAAACACACCTAAAGATAGTGTATTGTATAATACCTTTTGAATATCACCCAGGTAATCTGCATAGTACAACGCAGCATGAAGCCATGTACCCAAATGCGTTAACACTGGTTGGGGTGGCAAAGGTGTGTTGGGCAGGGTGGCCTTAAATGAGAAGATTTGTGATGGAGCCTTCAAAAACACTTTCTTGACTGTGGAAATAATAGCGTTAACATCTGTAAATTGTGATCTAATATCTTCTGCAACCCTATGAACAGCATGTGCCAGACAAGTCACGTGAATTAACTTGGTGTAGAATACTTTTAAGCTCGCAGCCGCTTTCAACATGTAGGCCGCACTGTCTGTCAGCAACACCAAAAACCTTTCGTCGATTTTTTCTGATGGCCACAGGACACCTAATATAAACAAATTAACTTATTTATAACTATAATTTTTACAGGACTAACACTGCGAATCATTAAATTAACACAGTATATCTTGTGCAATTATATTATATACTTACGCAAAGGATCACAAACAACTATGGCAATTGTCGAGCTGTTGGTTGCCTCAAGCATCTTTGAAACAACCAAGTGAAGTTTCCTAGGACCCGTAGAGTCTAGTTTTCCAACAACATTTGCAACATATCTCCACAGCGGTCAGTGGTTTCATCAACAGTAGCCCAGATGTATAATTCTCCAATATCTTCTCGGATTTTCTCAACTGTCTTAAACGAAATAAAAAGAATGTTTATTGTAAATAGTTTAAATCAATACAATTCAGTTAATATATTTTAATGTCAGAAAGAAAAAACTGCTATTGTAAAAACTTACGGATAAATAGGTTGAATGCAAGTAGTTTTTCCTCAGAGTTGATTCATCTGGTATCTTCATGTTGGTATATTTGTTGAGAAAAGCATTGAAATCTGGATTCTCCAGCTTCTTCCAAAGGATATTTGCAGCTACCATCACAGAGCATAAGTCAGCATAAAATTGCTCTTGGGTTTTATCGGTATCGTTAACTTTAGGAAAAAATTGTTGAGATCCTGTTTTCTTTCCGGAATTCTTCATATATATAGCAGTATTTTTGTGTTGTTTTAGGTAATACTTCTTCTCGCATTTTACCTTAATATTAAAAATGAAAATTTTCACCCAGTAATATATGTGGATTCTACAAATTAACAAAGTATCACCTAACAAGAGAATTAACATTGCTTTTTTTCCGATCGTAATGTTACGCTTTGGTAAATACGTCCACCTTGTCGTTGAAATCCTTCATTAAGAAATTAAACCTAGTTTGAACAATAGCAAATAATCGTGGTATACTTTTAAACAGTAGACAATATATATAATAAAAACCATGACTTTCAAAATTAATAATTTCATTTCCCTGCTTGAAAAGATAACTTACCTCCTTGGAACATGGTTGACAAAAAATTATTTTGCCATCTTTTGTGAAATTCCTATCACCACCAATTCACTGTTTGAATAATACAATTTTACACGATTTCTCTTTAGGCATTTTCTACTAGTTCAATAATTTACACTGAGTCCAAGACAAAGAAATATTAATGAACAGATATGCACATCTAACAACAGCGTAATATACACAACCACTGAATGAACTGACACTGTTGTGCGCTAGAAGAAAATCTGTGTTGCCGGACTGACCAGTCTGAACCTATCAGACCACTGGACACATGGGTTTTTCCTACTTATTACGAGTATCCACGTGGTGTAACCTAAGGAGTGAGGGGGGAGGGGCAACCACAAGTATTTAGAAAGAAAAAAAGAGGGTGGGAGGAAGATAGAGATAGAAAAAGGCACTTTAAGGCTCCCATTTGTAAAATAGGCACTAAAAAGTGAAATAGGCATTAATAGGCACTATAAAAGCTATCACATTATCTTCACAATCATCAAAAATAAACTTACACCTCAAAAGCCTACTTTTTAAAGCATAGGAATAGATAAGGCATTTTGGGCAAAATCTGACCCCTACTTATAACATTAATACATTCAATAGCCTAGTAATTACTATTTACAGCCTTGAAGCACAGATATTTCTTTTGTAGCTCTTCTGAGAATTTATACTATCTTTTTGTCATTGTAAAAATTGTTACTTTGTTACTTCACATTTACATTACTACCAAAACACAAAGGACGTATGAATGACAACTGATGATCTGAAAGTCCGCCCCAAACAGGACAATCTCGATTAATCGGGATATATGGTCACCCTATAAACAGCAATTAAAATAAAAAACATTTGTGATAAGAAACATACCATAGCTTTCACTATTTTTTTGTTAGTATGGATGCTAAATTTGTGTTTAAGTTGGGTGTACTTTTAAAAGCACACTTTCTGCATAAGTGTTTTATTAAAATCAAATTTACATCTTTTTGCTAGCTTAAGTTAAGATATATTAAAAGAAAACAACGTTAAGTAGATGATGGTAACTGAGTTAGATCTTTATTTATAGTTTAATTTTGTTGGCTGAATGTATCGAGTCACAAGAATGTTTGCTAGTAAACAATCTGCTGTTTAAAAACATCTTCAACATCTGTTGATAAATATTCAAAATATAAAGTACTTGACCTTCTATTGTTGAAAAGGGAAATAATATGAGATTAAAATAATCCTCGGAGCTTCCAGATTTTCTGTGAAGCAGTGGGTCTCAAACGGTGTCACCTTGGCCTCATGAGGACAATTGAGGAGATACTAGAATGAAAAAGTAGTGACTCTAGTCCATAACTCGAGATTAACAACCAAAAGGGTTGTTATACTGACCACGTGACATCCTCTATATGTAGAAGTTGACACTATATTCTCCAACAAACAGTGACTTATAGGTCGGTATGAAGCATTTGCGGGCAGACGCCATGGAATAAAAAAAAACATTATATCTGTGAAAAGAAAATAATGAAAGTAAAGTGATATTGATACATTCCATGGCATACTTTGAAGTTGAAGCGGACTAGTTCACACAAAAGGTTTTTTTTTTGCATAGAATAAAAACTTTTTTTTGTCATGTTTTATTTCTAACATTTATCTTTTCTCAGGCATTCAATGATTCATATCAGAACTCTAACAAGTAATAAACCTTATATTTTATAGTTTTAGATCTAATTTTCATTTAACTAAATACATAAGCGATAATAACTAGTGAAACAAAATCAAACACAAATATCCAGTTAATTTAAATTAGATGAAAAGTAACACCTGACACAGGAATTGAACTTAGCGCACCAATACTCTATCACTGAGCTATCAAGGATTTGTCCCATATTCAGGGCCATTCTTCACTCATAGATTAAGGCTGAGTCTGTGATGGACATGTGTGGAAACCGTCATTTACAATGAGCAACCAATAGTATCGTGAACCATCAAATATACCACATCCATCTGCAAATTGAGAGGGCTGTTATGCTGCCACTACATTATGAGTTAAGAATGACCCCGAGCACAGGACGAATCCTGTATCAGTGGTAGAGTATTGGCCCGCTAAGCCAAAGGTACCTGGTTCAGGTGTCACTTTTCAAGTAATTTAAATTAATAGAATTGTGGTTTCCTTGACACAGTCAGTGCTCTGATTGCAATGATTTCCACCCTATGTGTTGATATTCATTACAAATATCCAGCACAAAACAATCGTGCAGAAAAATAAAACAAGTAGTAAAAATTAAACATGCTGCAAGTAGAATTCTAGCACACAAAAAACAAAAACATGAATGACCAAACAAATCGTCCTTGGTAGAAAACATTTAAAATTTTGACAATAAATAAACCAAAATTTGTGTATTTTATAAAACTATCTCACTGGCACATTGCCCCTGTAACCATGTGGCCACATAAAACTAGCCACATTATTGGGGTCTCACCCAACCTTACCAATAGAAAACGCCAACTAACTCCATATTGTGAATACATGTCCACTTGCTACCCACCGTCGCTTGAGAGGTGGCAGAACAGAGCTAGCCACAAAATTCTAAACAAGGTCTTAACTTTTAACAAGCAACACACTACCGAGAGCCATCAACATTACATCGCTATCACCAAACAGAAATGAAGAGTTCTCAGATCTCACTATGCCTAACAATGCAAAGATACAAGCGCCATTAAAATTTCATTTAATGGAAAAGACAATTTATTTTGTTTTTTAATCAAGTTTATTCATATTAAAAACAAAATGCAATTTCACTAATTCACTAAAATGCAGAAGTAAGCATTGCAAGCACTAATAAACAATACACCTCTAGTGTATACTACCTACCAAAATGTTAAATTCATGGCTATTGAAGTTAAGCTCAATGAATATATACTTGATTGTGGAATCCTCTTATCATACAAAATACACCACTTAAAATTCTCTAATAGGTAGACTTCTAGTATTTCTTAGGTTTACATTAGTTAATCATTCTTCAAAGGTAGTAAATCTTAAAAAAGTACGAGTTTTTCCTTCTTGTTGGGATTGAGTGAATATACTATCAGTTTATTAATTATTGTGGTGTTATTGGTATCAGTGTACAGTTTATTTTAAAATATAAATAAAATGATCTGTAAGAAATATATTAGGATATTTGCAGAAAGAGTTTCTCTTTTAATTCATTTAACTAATAATGAGTGTGAAGAAAAAAAAGTTAACCTCAACTTCATCATGCAAAATGTCTACAACTAAGAAAGGTGTGTCTGAATTTCTTGATCAGAGCAAGGTAAGTAGCAAATTTCTTTACTAAACTCTTTTAATGTCATTATGTGGTACTAAATAGCCATAATATTTTATGCATTTTATCTCACTGTAATATCTGGTTTTGACTTAAGTTATATTTATTTCAATTACACTTTATATGCATAAATTATGTTATGATTATATTGACATTTTAGTAAAAATCGGATAAGTGACTTATTTATCTGGTTGTTTAAGGTGGAAAGTAGGCCTATTGATTTGATTATCCCAACAGATCTTGTTGTGTTTGAAGAGTTTATTGTCATGGGAACAGAATGTGTCCCCCTACAAACTGAATAAAATGAGAGCAGTTTAACCATAAGTAGTACTATTGAAGATACCAATACCATTTAAGCTGTGCCAACTGAAACTTCTGAAACCGGCACTTCAAATAATTTGAATAGTGAAATATCTGATTTGAGGAATATTATGTCACCAAATGTAAGTTACTTAACACAATTGGTATAAAATTTATTTTTCACATTTTGTTTTTATGTGTATATTGAACCATTCATTACATTTATTCAATTTGTATGTAGAATGCAGAATATGCCAACATCTTTATTTTTATCAAAATAACTGTCAATAAAACATGCTTAGCTTATGTATATTAATTATATTTTGCAGGAGTCTCATGATAATTTTATTAATGACCCTAATTGGACAC
>CABEEJ010007030.1:0-29154 GCA_901482245.1 Timema douglasi | reverse complement strand
ACCCGCCTCGGTGGCGTAGTTGGCTAATGCGCTTGTCGTGTTGAGCTCGACTGCTGAGGACGGGGAGATCGAGGTTCGAATCTCGGTCGAGTGAACTGGGGGTGGTTTTTCCTAAATGGTTTTTCACTCTCCCTCCACGCAAATTCGGGCTCACTTCCTCTAACTCAACCTTCCCAATTCCTAATCCATTAGAGTTATTAGTATTTAAAGTGTATAACCCGAACGAGTGGTAAGACGCGGTGCTAAATATTATTTCAGTCCAACTAAAGCAATGATTCTCAAAATGTGGGCGTGAATTTGTTAAAGGGGGACGCAAGACATTTTTTCTGACAATAAATTATTATTTTAAAGAAGTAGCGGCTCCAGTCTAGAAAATCAAGATTAGGGCCTATTGGCAGGAAAAAGAATCCCAGTGCTGACACAGTGAACTCTACCTTTGAAAGCGGGAACTATATTGGTCAATAAAACAGGCGATGGTCGCTCGGTCGGTTTATTTTCGTCACAGGCTTGCGCCATCAAGTTTAGTTTTAGGTGGGTTTTTTTCATTATTTTGTGTTGTGACATGAAATAGGCAACAAGAAACTACACCTTCTATAGCCAGAGGAGTAAACTGGTCTCATATCTTACAAAATCCAACCAATGTATGAACCAGTACTATTGTTAAATACTGTCCAAAAATAATTTTCTACATTTAATTTTTGTAAGCCAATAGTCTAAATTCTAAAAGTAGGAATTGTTTTAAAACAAAATACTTGAAATATTAACGTTCATTTCAGCTTTCATTTCATGGCTGCACAATATAAATTTCCACTGAAATACATTTGTTTAGTATTTTTTGTATTTTTGTTGTGCAGCATACAAATTCTCCAAATGTGGAAGATGAATACCGACAGCAGGTTCGACCAGCAATCAGAAATGGAAAGAGATTTCACGAGACACGAAAATGTATGTCAAAATCTAAGCGCTACAAAAATGATGGAAAAATACCAAGCAAGCACAAACACAACTGCTGACATATCAGGTGAAGAAGAGATTAATTTGCTTTTTAGGGCATTGTATAAACTACCTTCTAAAGTTGATCAATACAAACTTCTCTTGAGACATACGACTGGAAAAGAACCAGTTAGATGACGCAATCGTAATTCTGAGTGTTAGAAACCATCCCTTGCAAGTGAGATACACTGTTCCATCTGAAAATGGAAAATTAGTGCCCGTTTGCAGTAATACAGTCAAGTCTTTAGCACGCATAGCACGCAATAGACTTCTTCATTTGGTTCACTGTGTTGGAGCAGGAACACTGACTTCACCAACAGAAAATAGTTGTAGGATGACAGAAAGGCTTAAATAGCTTTATGGACAAATGACAATAAGCATTGTTGAAGATCATGAAAGTTACTATGGTAGAGACAAATCTGTTCGTGGATACTCACCACCAGATCTAAGTGTGAAGAAAATGTGGCGAAATTTTCTAGAATCCCAAGAAGCCAAGGAATATCTTTCTGTTCGTATGATAAATACTGGAGAGTATTTTCAACTCGATTCAATCCTGGGTTCGGCAATCCTCGCACAGATGTGTGTGGCTATTGTGAAAAGTTGAAGCTGGCAGAAGATAATGAAGAAGTTGGATATTCAAACTCAACAACAACTCAAAGTGAATGCTCGAGCATTCTACTCACAACTGCGACTGGATCCACCAGAAACTGCAACAATATGTGTGGACTGCCAACAAAATCAGGCCATACCTGAATTATCTGTAGCGCAAGTGTTTTACTCTTGACAAGTGTGGCTATTCAACCTAGGTATTATTCATCACCATGGCCGTCAAGGTGAGAGTCCAGGAAGAGATCAACATTCCAAAATGTATACCTGGCTCGACGGTCATCAAACGAAGTTGCATCAGCACTACAGCATTATCTAAATGGGTTATTAGATGACGTGCCACTCAATGTCCATCAACACAAAACAAAAACAAGACAATGGCATTTTTTCTCGGATCTTTTTTGGATCTTCTAGTCGGATAAATGAGATTCATCGCTACTTTCCAATTTGTGCCCCCAGACCGACTTTCTGGTCAACTTGAGAAGGATCTCTGTGAGCAAGAAAACATAGTGGATCCTGATGATTACTACATTTCATATAGGAAACATGAACCTGTGGAGCGTTATGGAATAGAGTGGCGAGTGTTTAGTTTCAAGGTTGCCTCAGACAACTCACTCAAGATAAAAAACTGCTATTTACATTTTCAGAGGTAGGTCTACGTGTCATACAGTTCAGAAATAGTTCAAATGGAAAGTTCAATGTCACTGTAAGTTCAAACTACAACTGGGGTGAAATTATTATTATTATTATCACCGCGTCTTACTACCCGTTCGGGTTATACGCACTTACGCTAATGTGTAATGGTAGGGTGATTGTGAGATGAAATGAAGGACCTACAGTTTAACGTGGAATCCGAACCACGGTGGAGGCCTAGCATTCCCCACATTCACAATATGTCTTGTCAGGGGTGAAGGAAGGGTTTGGTAATCAGATAAATCTGTGGCGGGACCGAGGATTGAATGTAATCTTATTAAAGTGGTATGTTATGTCTGTTCTTGAAATGTCTCAAAAACGCAAACGTTTGACTATGAAAGACGAAATAGAAGCTGTCAGAGTAAAGTTAAGTGCGCTCGTGATTTGGCCAGTAAATTTAACGTAGGGAAATACCAAAGCACTGACATTCTGAAGAAAAAAAACAAAATTTTGAAATCTTGGGCCAGTAATGAGCACTAATTAAGTAAAAGAGAATTTCTGAAAACGCAAGGGCAAGTTGTTGATGTGACCTTTGAATGGTTCTGCCCCGCTAGAGCCAATAACGTTCCTTGGTTTGGGACATTAAACCATGAAAAGGTGTTGGAAATTGCTAAGAAATTGGATTTAAGTGGCTGTAAAAGTTTTGAATTAGAAATAGGCCTAACATTTCCTATAAAAATATGTGGGGAAGCGGCCTCTGTGGAAGAAAATGTTTCAGAGGAAAGATAAACTGTTGGATGTTTTGAGGGATACAATCAAAAAGATACATTACGCTTATTTTGTTTTAGTTAATACACACATTATATAATTAGGCACATATAGGTTAAATCATGTTCAAGCACCATGGTTTTTAAACATTTAAAAATTATATTTCCAAATAATGGACATTTTATTGGTCCTAGAAGGTGTCTGCTATTGAGAGATCTCACTGTACCGGTATATCCTTGCTTCAAAATAGCCTAACAATTAAGTTAGGTGAGTTTGCTATGATGATTTTTTTTATGATTTATAATTTTGTCACAATAATTGTTTGGCTATAATCGGAACTTGGCTTATGTTGTTGTGTGTAAGCCTATATGTGCTAGAAAACATTAAATTCCAAATAATTTAACAACAAAAAAAGTATCCCGGCATCAGTGCACACTTTTCAAGATTGTAGGATATGAACATATCAAAATGGTGAAGGATTTATTAAGCTTTGGGCTAGATTAATAATTTTATATAGAAGAGGATTAGTTACAATACTGTAATTCAAGGTTCATTAAATTACTTTGAAAGATACAAACATGCTCTGCTCAGTGATAATAAAAAGAATAGAGGGGTAAATTGCTGCCTGAAATTTGGGACGGATAAAACGTACTACACCCGACCATTTCACTAAAATAATTAAATTATGTCCACATTAGTTTAAAACGTAAACGCTGCGTGCGTTACGTTAGAATAATTATTAAATCGAGAATTGAACTAGTTTAAGAATAGACGTGCATGTAAGAGGAATAAATAAAATCTTAAAACTAAAACAAGTATGGTTATGAAAATGACAGCTGTCAAATAGGACACTTTTTCATTTAAACATGATGGTGAGCTTAATTTAAAATCAAATACTAACCGAAATATTAAGTTACATGGTTTAAAATAAGATATTGTATGTATATAGATGTTTCAGTTCTAAATAATTAATAATCACAACCACACATTTTATTGGAAAAATAACTGGGAGCCAGCAAAAATATTAAACGCGAGAGGAAGCACTGAAAACAGTTTTCACTTTACAATTCCACTGAAATTACAGTAAAACAAAAGATGTGCATTTTATTCAAATCTATTTTAAAGGCAGCCAATACTATAAAAACGATATGTAATCTATAATTTGCTATGATTAAGTAAAATTAGATCCAAGATGCAGCACTTTATACATTTGCTAGATAAAATTCATAGCCTAGTGCAATTTAATGCCATTTAAGCGATAGATAGTATTTAATTTTAGTTTAAATAAATATATTAATTTTCGTAATTTTGTTTTATAATAAATGGTGAACTAATATTATTATAATAAGCTCTCATCCTCATAATTTCGTCATTTGGGGCTTTTGTTTGCTTAAAATCTCCATATTTTTTTTATATATCTCTTTGTAACTTTCCTACAGCTACATGGCAGTGACCTTAACATGCATCCAAGACGTGCAATATTCCATCTAATGGTGGTTGAAAGTTGGTATTTATCCAACTTTCATCCCATTGCTGTAGCAAGTGAAGTTCTTATTTGTGATGTCATAGATTTTGAAAGGTTGAGAAGGAGAATAAATGCGGATTTAAGATAAAAATGCAAGCAGCCGAGCTACGACTTCTCTTGTCCAAAAGGTGACGACTATAGCCGAAGTCACTATTCCTCTCTTCCCCTTTCAAAACATTGGGGGATGGTATGGCATGAAAGGGGAAATTAATACATATTGTCAAGGAACTGACTCCATGCCTACATATCTTTAGGCCTGGTACACATGACACAACTTCTTGTACATAAAGTTGCACAAGATATTGAAGCCTGACGATGGCATCGTGTGGACACCAAAACTTGTACAAGATCTGCTTTGCACAACTTATTGTATAAAATATCAGGAAATAGAATGCGTCCTACATCAGCCATATTTTTGTACTACTTTTGAGTTGTAAACATAAAAACTTTGTCTGGTAGACCGTTTTTTTTAAAGAGTTATTGTAAGAAAAACAGTCAAATGCTTGAAAACAAACAAATAATTATAAAGTAAGGAGGTTAAACCTCAAATATAAAGGTTTACAACTGTTTTAAAAGAATATTAAAAAATTGGAGAGAAAAAATAGTTTCATAATATTTACTCGTAGGAATGATTAAGAAATTATTTACCAAATATTTTCCAAATCATTCAATCATTATTTTTCCATTCCATTATTGTACAAGAAGTTGTGTCGTGCGTACCGGGTTTTAGAGTTTTGTGGAGTTTATTGTAGCAGGTTATTTGTTTTGATATGTATATCAGTGAAAGCTAACAAACTAAAGTTTAAAGTATATGTCTATAATAAGAAATAACACTATAATGTAAATCATATAACGGAAGGACGCCCAAAGCCACAACTATCATAAAGAAAACTCCAAATATCTTCTTGAAACATAACAATTTTTTTTTTAAATCCTGTACCTCCTCTTTTAAGCTTGGGGGCACCTCTTCTAAGCTTGCCTAAGAATATTGGTCACGAGACGCTACTGCTTTATACTATACTAGATGGACATAAACACACCCTTTGTAATGGACCAAATCGTGACACTAAAGTTTGTCGTCTGCTTGCTATTGAGGGGACAGATTTAAAGGTACCTTTCAATGTTATTGTGCAAAAACCTGTTTCTGGTGATTAAGAGCTGTTTCACACAAAGCAAATATCGCCGGTCAACTATCGCTCTGATGATTAGCATAGAGGTAGAATGGTGGTTTCACATGAAGCAACTGAGTTGCCCACCCCATTAGTCGCCAACACTTTTGCATATGTCACCAGGCAAGTTACTAGTATCGCCCACACAGCGACCACTTGGTTAATCATGTGTTTATATGGTGTCATTCACACGGTGCAACAATCGTTGGCTAGTACACCAAGTGGTGCCAACCTCCAAGCACCTGTTCAATTTTATTCTTGGTACGGAATGTTATCTGGTTAGCTATTGTTGGCTTGTTTCTGACGTCATAGTCTTAAATAAATATTGATAATTATTACATACTAAACTAGAAATTTATTTAAGCTAATTATAAGTAATATAAAAGGGATTAGGGATTTTCAACCATAGCTCTCGACCCTTTTAAAGGATGTTTCCATCTTTTTACTATCATTATTATAAACATCTAGAATAAATGGTTTTATATTAAGGCTTGAAAGTGCCATCAATTACATTGATGGCACTTGTAGTTAAAATTATATCCTTCGACCCCATAGCTCAGTCGGTACCGTGTCTGCTACTGGGCCAAGGGGTCCATGGTTTTATTTCCGGTACATAAATATATTTATCAATGGTTAAATGTGAATGTCCCCTTTCACATTGATGAACTAGCGACCGGAAGATGGGTGTTGTGTTTGTTCTAGGTTTAAGAAGCCACATAAAAGAACCTCGTCCTTCAAATACATAATAAGTGACCTATTTTTTTCATGTATTCTGGTTAAATTGGTACTGATCTTTCTTTTAAAAAGTGAAAGTTTACTGGAAATTGTTGTCGGGCGATAGCTGCCTCGTATGAAATGGCTCAGAGTTAGTTGATGGCGATAGTTGACCTGCGATAGTTTCCTCGTTTGAAAAGGCTCTTAAAGTATTATTGTTTGAGAATAGTGGAGTAGTATAACCCGCTTGACTGAAGACATTTACATTAAAGGAGATTATGCAGTTCAGTTTTAAAAGTAATATTGTACAAATAAGAATAAAATCTTTAATATATTAAAATATGTATCTATCACCCATGTTGTTTACATTCTGACAAGACTACAATATACTTAAATTTGATTAATAGTTTATATATTGGTTTCAGAAACAATATTATATTTAAGGTTCGATAACTAAAATGAGAAAAGTGAGGCTAAAACTTATTTACATTTATTTGAATGACAAACTATGTGTAGTAGTCTTACATTCAAATTATCATTTAGGTAATAGGCTTGTAGGAAATATGACTATAATACAATATATTTTATAACTTGGTTTTCAGCTTATATATTAATTTCAAAAACCGTATTATATTTAATGTTCGATAGTTATAGTGAAATAAGATCACTAAAACTGGACTACTTTTGTTCGAATGACAAACTTTACGTAGAAGTCTTACATTCAAATGATCATTTAGGTTATAGGCTTGTAGGAAGTATTATTTTATTAACCACCTTCGACTTATTTAAATAAACACGTCACAAATGTTTAACTTAGTTATGCTCTTGAAACCTTTTATTAGCACATTTATTTTGTTTAGCTAATCATACATTGACATTTCTCATTTATTCTTAAAAATTAGCTAACGATGTAGAATGCCACATTTCCTTGTATGCGTGTAGGAGAGAAAAATATATCCGAAAGTTTATCTCTTTCTCTCACTTTCTCAATGGTGTGCAGACGAGAGCTCGGAAATTTCTGCCGCAGATGTCCATCCAGTTATTTTGTAGAGAGCCATACTGGATAGATATCTGTGGCTGAAATTTTCAAGCTATCGTCTGCATATCATTGTGAATGAGAAAAGGAAACCTTCAGGTATCTCTTTCTCTCCTACACACACCAAAAAGGCAAAATAGAATTTTGACATAATTCTCTAATTATTTATTTAATATATAAGATATTATATTAATGTGAGATTAGTTAAATTAAATAATTGTGTTAGTAAAAGATTTTGAAGAGCGTTACAAAATTTGTAACTCCTAAATTGTTTCGTTAAGTAAGTTGATATATGCTAATATATAAACACTTCTTTCAAGCCTTTAACACAAATGGCCGTTTGAACGTAAGATTTTTATACAAAGTCTGACGTTCAAACAAATATAATAAGGTTTTTAGCTATCTTGTTCCATTATAGTTATCGAACTCTCAATATAATATGGTTTCTGAAAGTTAATAGAACCCTTTAAATACATTGTAATATAATACTTCCAAAAAACCTATAATCTAAATGATCGTTTGGATGTAAAACAACTGCACAAAGTGAGTCGTTCCAAAAAATGTAATTAATTTATAAGATACCTTATTTCATTATAGTTAACTAAACTTCAATACAATATTGATTCTAAAACTAAAATAAAATACACGCTAATAGACAACTTTAAATATGTTGTAGTCTTGGCAGAATGTAAGTAACATGAATGATATTGCTATATTTAAATATATTAAAGATTGTATTATTATTTGTACAATATGACCTGTAAAACTGAAGTGTATATTACTTAATGCAAATGTTTCTTCAGTGTTACTTCACTATTTTCAAATAATAACAGTTTTATGCGCAAGAGAGATAAACACCTTGAAAGTAAACGTTACATCTGTCCCCCCAGAATCAATCAGACGGCAAACTTGAGTATGCTTTGGACCTTTGCAGGGGGTGGATTTATGTAAATCCAGTATAGTATATAAATTACGGGTTTATTCTAGTGGAAAACAGGCATTGCGCAGGGTTACAACATAGCTTTCTGGTCAGATTAGAACTTTAGTTTAAAGTTCTACTTAAGGGGGACATAAACACCTATTTGAAGAAGTTCAATATTTTGGGTCTAATGGTAGATAATAGGAAGTCTATTTAATTACATAAAAATAATTAAAGAGAATGGTATTTCAGTAAATAAACTTTCCAGGTTTTTATATAAAAGGATTTTTGGGGGAATAATAAATAAAATATTGCTTCTATAGAAACGTTAAATTAAATTTTCTACACACAAATTCTTATCAACATTTCTTGAACATTTGTCATGGGCATATCAAAATTTGATTATAACTTTTTCTCTTCAATTAAATTTATTTTCATCCGATGCAAAGATATTAAATGTCTCTACTAGAATATTAATTTATTAAAAGTAATGAAAAATCTTTATTTAAATAATGAAAAAGTTAGATCAATAAAGTGGCAAAAAAACTCGGGTAGGAAAGAATGAAAACCTTGATATTTGCTGATGACTTGATGATATGGTGGGAGAAATAAGTGGAAGTGCAGGAATGATTACAGGAATTGAATGAGAAAGTGAAAGTGTGTGGAATAAAATTTAACATGGTGAAGTATGAAATGATGGCAAGTATAGAGCTATAATAAAGTTGGATGGAGTTGAGCTGAGAAAAGTACAGAACGTAAAATATCTTGGAAGCGTGGTTGAGGTGAAAGGCGAGAGTAGAAAGGATTTAATGAGAAGAGGAAAGCAGGGAGAGTTGTTCTGTAGGTTTGTAAGAGACCTGCTATGGAGAAGAGAAGTGACCTGCAAGTGTAAGGCAGTGTTTAACAGTGCGTACTTTGTACCCGTTGTCACACATGCAGCAGAAACATGTAAATTGAATGTAAGAGAGACTAGAAAAGTGGAGTCCATGGGAATTAAGTTTATGAGGAGCATGTTAGCTGTCATGAGGAGGAACCATATTAGGAATGCAGTTATCCAGTAAAGCGTTGGGGTACAGGGAGTTAATGAGATTTAGGAAGATATGGGAGGATCAGATGACAGAAAGTATTTAAGTGAGAGTAGAAGATTAGAAGCAATTAAAGGAGGAAGAATGGTGGAAGGATAGAGACATATAGAGGTATTTTACTAAACTGACTCGTCCACATCCTGGAAACAGTTTTTGGTAATGATAATGATGATGATTTTAAAAATCTGTAAGAATACCTATGGTAAATGGGGCTACCTTTCATCAAAACTTTAAGTAATCCTATTTAAAAATGTTAATTTAAGCTAAGTAATTAGAGCGATGCGGGAAATTGCTAGTCGGGCATCCCTTCTATGGCCTAATATACTCATTAAACGTAAATTAAGGCCCAATCTTACAATGTCATGTTATTATATTCGTTAGGATTTGACATAAGGTTAAGCGATAACGACCACTGCTTTGGATTTTACAATGTTCGGTTAGAGCTAGCGTCCTCGTTAAAGTTCTCGTAAAGTTAATGCGAGGTCTACCTTCTGGTTAGCATCTTAACGTCCCATTAACTTCCAAACATTCCGCTATTTTGTTCTATGGCAGTTGTTATTATTCAAGTAAGGTTAGATTATTATCTTTAGAAAACTTTGGACAGTTATTTATGGATTATCTTGGTTTTAATAATGTCCACCTATAATTAAATAGATGTTTCACCTAATCACAGATTTGCGGTGTTATAGTTCTAATTTTCAAGCAATTAACTATGTTCCTCTTTGCTTTGCTGAACATGGTACGGCGTCAGCCTACAAATAAATTAATTCGGTTTAACACCGAGAAGATAATAAAATAATTATGTCGAGTTTATTCCTTCTATTTAATATAGCTGTTTGGTTTGGAATGCCAACGTTTCTTTTGGGCAAGTTTTTATAGAGTTATTTGTAAGCCATCGTGCGACGTGGGGGCAGAGGTTTTTAATTCCTGACACCAACTTTTATCATAACTATTTTGGTTTAGCCCTACAGGCTCTTCTTTCCTATTCAAAATAATCTGTATGTAAATTATTTTCAATGGTTTCACTTCGTGATTCGGAGTGGTCATTTGTTGTTGTCAAAAGTTAATAGTAAATGACAATAGCTGTAGGCCTACCAATGTTTTTATCAGTGGCGGCTCGTCACTTTAGAAGCTGGAGGGCGCAGCCTGTTTAGTTCATAAATTATTTCTAAATAATATATTTAAAAGAAGACACAAATGTCGGAATATGGTTTGCTAAATATTAATTTAGTTAAACTCAAAAATTAATATCACAAACAACATGCAAAGACAAAAAAGACAAAAAATATAATCCTACCCCAAAGAACGTGGATGTGTTGTAGAAACTCTGCAGCTGTGTAATGTGCATAAATATATAGGTATGTATGTTTTCACTTTGTTCCATACAAAATTTGAGGCATGGCCTACCTAATGATTTCAATTCTCTTTTTTGATCAAGAGTTAATCTTGCAATATTCGTTGTCTTGATTGAACTATTCATATTAAGCCTAGTTACAAAAATATTACAGCATAGGTCTATAACTCAAATAAACATTATCCTAAAATAACCCTACATAATATTATTATAAACACACACGCCACACACATCCTCAAGATGCAGGAGCACGCAGGATGACTAACAACAACTATTGCTGGTTCACGCTATACACATTTCACAAGCTTTCAACCTTAGGGCGCATAAGGGAGTGCGCCTTCAAAAGAAGAATAAGAAATGCTAGCTTGCGCGAGCCATAGCAGGATGGAGACAATGGGTTAAGGGGAGGGAAGGTTTGGTTTCACAATGCATGGCGCTGACCGTCACGCGCCTGACTGCATCTCATTTGAAGACAAGGGGTGGGAAGGTTTGGTTTCACAATGTATGGCGCTGACCATCGCGCACCTGACTGCATGCCATTTGAAGACAATAGGTGAAGCGGAGGGAAGGTTTAGTTTCACAATGTATGGCGCTGACCACCTCGCGCCTGACTGCATGCCATTTGAAGATAAGAGGTGAAGGGGAGGGAAGGTTTGGTTTCACAATATCAGGCGCTGACCGCCTCGCGCCCAACCACATGCCATTTTAAAAACATTTCCTGCTATTACTTAAACCAAAAAATATTTTTCTTGAAATTATTATGGCAAGATAAAATTGTCGTGAGGGTGCGAATAATAACTTTAATAGGAACTGGGGATTTGAGTGGATGGGGGGCGCGCGCCTCCGCACCTTAGGGACGAGCCACCCCTGAACCTTTTATCATCGTGTAAATTATTATGTTCAGGCCTGAATGACAAATATGGGAAGTGTTTTTTCTTCACTTTCCCTCCTCCAGTACACGTCCATGGTTAATTAAGAGTGGTTTTTATTTGAATATTAAATTGTGTGTTTAAAATTGACTATGATTCTACTGTTTAGATATTTAATTATTTTGAAGCTTAAAAAATAGCGTTTGAATACATGCCCTTTTAACCGTAGAGTGCTATTCCTTCGTAAAATTGACTACTGGGGTTTACAAGAGTGTCATGTTTCCTCCCTTACATGGGGGATAGACTGCTCCCCTACCCAGTACCTTCAGGTCATGTTTCCTCCCTTACATGGGGGCTAGACTGCTCCCCTGCCCAGTACCTTCAGCTGGCTTTGAAACTTCACCATAGCTGATCGTGTTTCCCTTGTGACATGCTGCGTTTGTGCTCTAATGAAACATTTTACTATTGTAGGGGCAATAGTATCTTACAAACT
The DNA here is from genome assembly GCA_901482245.1 of Timema douglasi. NCBI lineage: Eukaryota > Metazoa > Arthropoda > Insecta > Phasmatodea > Timematidae > Timema > Timema douglasi. The sequence goes on along the minus strand of CABEEJ010007030.1, from coordinate 16,990 downwards.
AAAATAAAACAAAGCTGTAATATAGCTACCTACTACACATGAGAACATGTTAATAAAAAATAAAAAAATCTCGAAATAATTGAAACCTACATTGAAATCAAGGGTGCATGACTACGACATTTTGCAGTAAATGTTCTCGTGCAGTCTGGAGAAAAAACAGGGCATCACCCTGTGTATAATGTGATGAAGTTGTGTGAAATAATGGCAATCAACAAAAAAATATTTGAATTAGTTAAGAATAGTTCTCATTTTGTCAATAATGTAATATAATTATGTTTTAATATAATAGAATGTAAAGTGGTAAAATTGATGAGTGTTTAGCATTCATGTCTCTCACAGAGAGGTTTATCATTTTAGGGTTAAAATAAACAGAGTAGTTATAACCATCTTTATTTGCATAGCAAAAAAGTATTATATATTATAAACTTATATGTATAACTTCACAAACATTTAAATACCTATTTACAATCTATTGGTTCAAATTAAGCCAATCAAAAGCTTTGTAACAAATCTAATGCTCCGAGAAGCCTAATGATAATAACTAATGGAAGGCACCCGTCCGTAGTTTGACGAGCACATAAAAATAGTATTGTAAAACGCAACGCCACGTTTAACCAACGGTTAGACTTAATGGACGGTTACGTTACGAAGACTAACGTGATATTGTGAGATTTGGCCTTAATCTTATTTCTAGATAAACTTAAACATCAAATTTTCAAACGTTTGTTGCACCAATTGACCAGATTTAAAACTGCCTCATTTTAAAACCTGAATTTACTGCACGACCACACTGAGGGTTATTGGTAGTCAGGCATCTCTATTATAGACCAATATGGTTGTGTAACTTAATTTAGATCTTTATTTCGTTAAAAAAAACCACCATAAAATTTCACATTTTCGAACGCTTGGCGTGCCAATCAAACAATTTTAAGGAAAACCTGAAGTTGCAGCAGGAGCACACTGCAAGGCATTGGTAATTGGGAAGCTCTACAATTAACCTAAATGGGTGTTCAACCTAACTTAGATCTTGATTTCGAGATAAACGCAGTTAAATATAACATTTTTTAACGCCTTGCACGTCATTTGATCATTTTAAGGTGGCCTCATTTGGAAACCCGAAGTTGTGGTACGTCCACACTGCAGTGATCATTATACTATACTGGATGGACATAAATAGATCCCTTGCGAAGGACCAAATCATGACGCCCTATTTTGTCGTCTGCTCAATTGTGAGTTAGGGCAAAGCTTCTTAAACTTTTTCCACACGCGGCCTCTTTTTGCCCAAGAACATTTTACGTGACCCGGGGTGTATAGGTATTTAAAATATGTATACTGATAATAAATCATAAAAAATATTAAAACGTGTTTTAGTATACATAAAATTTTACCATTTATTAAAGACAAAAGGAAATCTGCATAGTAATAGGATGGTGAATAGGCATATAAAATAGGTAGACAAGTCAAACATTTACCGATAATAATTCATGAAGACATTTATTTTAAAACAATTCTTTAGTATACATATCAGTTTACCATTTATTAAAAAGTGAATTTGCATACTACTGAGATGGGTCTGTTTGTTTATTTTTTACATAAATAATTAAATATTGGCTGAATATTTTATACTGCAAGACTAGATAAAGCATCTTCAACCTTTTTATGGAGTTGAACGATATTTTGTTATTATTGTCAATGTTGAAAGCATCGCTTCTCATAGATACGTAGTACAAAATGCCAGAGGTATGTTTACGGCAATTTAAGGTTGGAAATTCTGTCCTAATCCTAAGCCAAAATTCATCTAACAATTTTTTTTTTTAGGAAACTCAAGTTTTAAACTTGTGTCGTTTGATAGCTCATAAAATTATTATTGAACTTTTAATATCAGATGACTGCCATTTTGTATTTCAATTGAGTATGGTTTATGAACCTAGCTTAGTTTTTTAGAATCAAAATTTGAAGGGAAGTATTTCTGAAACTGTGTCTCCAGGCACTTCAAATCAATTAAAACTCTTACAATTAAATTTTCGGGAATGTTATTTTAAATTATAAAATCCTCTGTAGCTGTAAACCTTTTTAATGAATCATGTTCCAACTTATTCTTCTCTATGTTAACTTTTTTAGTAATATTTCAATTTTTCTTTTAACATAAATATGTTATAGTTTTTTTCCTTGAAGTGACATGCTCAAATCATTGAGTTTTTCGAAAATATCCTACAAAAAACACGGTTTCGTTAAGTCATTTGAAAAAAAATTAACAAAATCGGATTGGTGCTCAATCAAATTATAACTTCCTCTTTCAATTTCAATAATATGTTTAAACTTTGCCTTCTTAAGAGCCACTTTATCTCTGCATGTAGTAACAAGCTTTTGCAATCGAAGTATATGCCTTTGCAAAGGTTTGAAAACAAACGACTGTTAAGACTTTTAATGAAGTTAGGTGTTTCCTTGACAGGGATTTGAACTATACCCTAGTAGCCATTTTTACCCACGTTTGCTTGATTCTAGTGCCCATACGTATTCGGAGAAATTTGAGCTGGCGTTTGTGAACTTTCAAACATCACATAAAAGCGTAGCCGGGGACACATTCCTGCGTCATTTAACGCTGGAGATACGATTGTGTGTAGAAGTTTCGTACAGAGCTCTGCAGCTGATGAGTCTTCAGTTAAACTGGCTTGAAAATGGAGTGGTCCATGGTTCGTGGAGAGATTCCTCCCCCCTGTGTCAGTAATGTTAAAATAGGTAGACTCTTTAGCCCACCATGATCGTGTCAGCCACCTGAAAGCGGTGGTATTATTATCCACGTGGCCTCCTTCTTGTGTACTTGAGTTTTGTATTTTGTTTTTGCCATGGTAATATTCAGCATAGTGTCATGCTGATCAGAATTTTAAGTATTTAAAGTTTTTTAAATGTGTAAGCGCTAATATTGTTTCGGGTGGGTCCCCTGATATAAATGTCACGCATTCAAGACGATTGTGTCGTCTTTCAACCATTGTAAGTGTGCAGGGACAGATTTGCGCGTAGGCCTAGTAGGCACGTGCCTATGATGATAGATTTTAGGGAAGGCAAATTTTAAATGACGAGAAAAGCATACACATCTGTGTTTAAGTGTTAAAATAATTGTATGGCTTCATTGTGTGTGTGATTGTTGTGGTTTTCTGTATCTGCGTACCAACATGACAGAGATTTTTCTGGCATCATTGACACCAGTCCGCTAAGCAGAAATAAAGATTAAAGATACTATGGACTATTTTCTTATTGTGTACATGCTAATATTTTATCTGTAGTAACATGTTCTACAGTCTACTGATGTAGACTTATTTTTTTTAAATTGTATTATATTTTAATTAATTTGAATTTGTGTTTTGTGATAGTGTAAGAGTATTTATTTCAATTTTTTTATGTATGTTATTATAATATTACTAATTTTAGAACCTCACTTTAATAAACCATAAAATAATGTAAGCACTTTTTATCCGTCACTTCACAGATATCACTTGTCACGTGTGTATATGGTATATATGTGTCGGTGTATGAGGGGTGGTAGGGGGAAACGGGGATTTATAAGGTTAGACATTAAGGTAGGAAATGTGGGTGGGAAATTATCTAGTGCCTAAGGGCGGCAGAGTCGTGAATCCACCCCTGTAATTGTATAATAATCTATCAGAAACTTGTGCTAAGCTGTTCGACATGAAGTGTGTGCGTATATCAGTTCCTCTTCGACCAAGGAATGTCATATGAAGTTCATCCTTCGGAAGGACTACGCTCTTGGGCGTAAAATACTCTGGATGCCCCCACTATCTCCCCACCACTGTTGGTGGATTCTAAACCTTAATTGGTGTGGTGCGCTCGCGCCCAGAGTTTGGTAACCCAGACTGAACTTGGTGTCAACAACTCTCAAGCATTGGTATTTGTGTGAGTTCATCACATCTGTTAACCAGACGTAATGTTTGTATAATATATGTTCCCAGAGACACCTCCTTTTCTTCTTATGGTCTACTTTAATCCCTTTTCCTTCAGTCATGCCAATTGCTGTGAGGTGGACCACCGTATGGAGGTTCAAACAAAGTGTCCATAAGGTACTAAGTTCACAGATAGAGAAGGTGACAGAGTTCACGTCACGTCTAGTTCAGAAATTTCTCAATAAAGAGGCGTGTATTACTACACCACCCATAATACGGACGGGAAGGCAAGCAACGTGGAATAATTTAATATAATTCTTAAAGGGCGTATGTGGCGTTACTTTATCAAAGATAACAAGTATCACTATGTGGATGTCCTCCAAGATCTCGTCGACGCTTACAATAGCGCAAAACAATTCAGTATAAAGCTGGCACCTGCAGCCGTTCAGAAATCAATGTGCTTCAATTCAGAGATAATCTGTAAGGCAAGCGGCACTCAAACTAAAATAGTAAGCCAAAACTCAAAGTCGGTGACACGGTGCATTTTAGCAAATCAAAACGCTGTTTGAAAAAGACTACTAGAGCAATTGGAGCTAAGAAATTTTCCAAGTTGGTAGTGTTGTGTTACGAAAGCCAGTCGTTTACAGGTTGACCAATCTTGCAGGAGAGGAGGTGGAGGGCACGTTTTATGAACCCGAATTGCAACGCGCAGTCTTCCCGAAACTTTTAAAGTTTATAAAATACTACGTGTCAAGGGTAAAAGTGCCAGAAAGAAAGTGTACGTGCAGTGGAAAGGTTACCCTGGCAAGATTAATTCTTAGATTACTGCCAGTTACGTCAGAGCAACTACGCTAAGCTTTTAAATAAATATAAGAACAAACACTGGTGAACCTGTGCCATTCGAGTTTGGAAAAGTGTTCGTGAAACTTAATTTTCGACGCTGCTCAACATAAACTGTCCCTACCAAAGATACTACGTCAACCAGGCTGGAACAGGAATATCTTCGATCTACCACGGTCTTCCCTACGATCGCGGGCATGGAGTAGGAAAATGTTCAGCGGATTTTTCAAGAGTGTTGTACCGTTACTTAGAAGCGGAGCTACAATCATAGGAAAACCGGTGGTTCATAAGGGTATTTACGTGCTCTCCAACGTCACCAATCAGCGTCCTCTTCTCAAAGAGGCCCTAAGCCAGCTTGTTGGCGAGGCCAGAAAAAACCTGAAAAGCAAGGTGGAGCAGTACATTGGCAAACTGATGTTCATCTCAGGCTATAAAGGGCATCGTAAGAAGCACCGACGTCAGACTTACGTTGTTAACTCACGTAAAAAGATCACCAAGAATAAGAAAGAAGATGTAGATATTTTCAGTTGAAATGTCTTTAGTACATCTCAAGTCCCGAGAGAGTGCCAGTAGTGACCTTAATTTTTTTTTCCGTCCCACCCACGCAAATCAGTCTTGAAAGTGGACAATGGATTCAGTACAAACCTGTATTTTCCTTCACTGATGATTCACCCATCTAATTTACCGTTACCACTCAAAGAGATTTCTATATCAATCATTCACAGACCATGCTATATCTCAGGGTGGCTATCATGAAACCCGACGGTAGCGCTTTTATCTAACTGGATCAAATCACTTACGTCAAAAACTGGTTCCATTCTATTTCCACAGATGGCTGTGTTTTAAACCAAAAAACTAGTCTCACCACCCAGCAACACTTATCCTTATAGATCGTAAATTGATACGCTACTCAATCACAACAATGAATCCAAAAAAACATATTTGACATGTGGTCTGTGGTTCGCAGACAGCCCTGTAACTTCTTAATTGGTTCATACCAGCAACAAGTGAGTTGAGGCTCGTTGCAGTCTCACTACAAAAAGTAAGATGGTTGATCTTTTGGGGTATCTGCACGGTGATGTGTTTAACCAAGAAAAATACCTTTTAAAAGGCAGTGAACTCAGAATCAAGTTGGTCCATTTCAGAGACAGGCTTAGTCTCATAGCTGCATATGAAATCCTACACTTTAAAGTTCAAATCGTTGAAACCTGTCTTCTAGTGCGACGTATCAAATTAGCACCCGCTATACTGTTGTCACATGCCAAAGCATTAAACATCAGTCTCGCAAAGTATCCCAGCACCCACGTGGAAGTAAAAATACTTACTATTCCTAATGGTGTGCAAGGAAAATAACTAGACAACGTATTCACTTAACAGTTAACCAAACGATGCATAGTGGTATTTGTATCAAATGCTGCGTTCAATGGAGACGCCACCAATAACCCGCTCAATTTCCAAACCTACGGCATGAATCATTTCTCGTTGCTCATGGACGAGGAACAAGTGCCTTGAAAACCGTTACAATCCAATTTTTCTAACGGCAACTATGTAATGTCCTACTACATACTGTTTTTAGGAACGGGTATCCATTTCATGAACGAAGGTAGGTAATATTATTGCTGAGCTTTTTATTTAGGAAGTCTAGGCCTAATATGCCATCATAGCTTGCACCGATCCAACATTTCACCAATCGAAATGTAACCCTGTAGGCTCTCTTACCTACAACTATATCTACCATAATTTCTCCCAAGTTATGCATTTTGTGACCTAATAATCCGAGATCTCGACTCTCGGTTTTGACTACTTCATAGACTCCACACTCTTCTGCCACATTACCAAAACTTGTGTCCCGCTATTTACTAGGAATCGATAATTTTTCATTTGGAATATACACGCTAACACTAATTCATTAGTGTATACTTGCTCTTCTACTGACATTGTGGGAACGGTTCTCATTGAGGACCGTAGTTCATGGCTTTTAAGACCCCTTTATTGTTTGGGTGATGGCTAGCTTTTCCAAAACACTGTTTTGCTAGATACTCTAAATTACTGCATCTAAAACACTGCTTTCTCTCAATTATTGATGACTGCATTCTCCCCTTGCCAGATCTGCAATCTCGCGTTACATGGCCTTGCTTTTTAAATTTGAAACTAGGCACCCCTTTATATGTGAGGAAAATTCTTATACCGCTGCTTTCTTCCCTCCCTTGAGGTCTATGAGCAGCTTCCAAAACGTCTATTGCCCTTCCTATTGCTTCTCTAAAGGTCTTAGCAGGGGCGGCTTGTCCCTAAGGAGCGGAGGCGTGCGCCTCCCCATCCCCAGTTCCTTTTAAAGTTATTATTTGCACTCTCACGATCAATTTTATCTTGCCATAATAGTTTCAAGAAAAATATGTTTTTGGTTTAAGTAATAGCAGGCAATGTTTTTAAAATGACATGCGGTTGGGCGCGGGGCGGTCAGCACCTGACATTGTGAAACCAAACCTTCCCACCCATTGTCTTCAAATGAGATGCAGTCAGGCGCGCGACGGTCAGCGCCATATCATTGTGAAACCAAACCTTCCCTCCCCTTAACCCATTGTCTCCATCCTGCTATGGCTCGCGCAAGCTAGCATTTCTTATTCTTCTTTTGAAGGCGCACTCCCTTATGCGCCCTAAGGTTGAAAGCTTGTGAAATGTGTATAGCGTGAACCAGCAATAGTTGTTGTTAGTCATCCTGCGTGCTCCTGCATCTTGAGGATGTGTGTGGCGTGTGTGTTTATAATAATATTATGTAGGGTTATTTTAGGATAATGTAGTTAGAGCAATAGTTGTTGTCAGTCATCCTGCGTGCTCCTGCATCTTGAGGATGTGTGTGTTTATAATAATATTATGTAGGGTTAATTTAGGATAATGTTTATTTGAGTTATATGTTTTAATATTTTTTGTAACGAGGCTTAATATGAATAGTTCAATCAAGAAAACGAATATTGCAAGATTAACTCTTGATCAAAAAAGAAAATTGAAATCATTAGGTAGGCCATGTCCTGAATTTTTTACGGAACAAAGTGATAACATGCGTACCTATATATTTATGCACATTACACAGCTACAGAGTTACTACAACACATCCACGTCCTTTGGGGGGAGTTTATTATTTTTATCTTTGCATGTTGTTTGTGATATTAATTTTATGAATTTAACTAAATGAATATTTAGCAAAACATATTCCGAAATTTGTGTCTTCTTTTAAATATATTATTTAGAAATAATTTGTGAATTAAACAGGCTGCGCCCTCCAGCTTCTAGTGACGAGCCGCCAGTGCACGTTTATTTATCAGAACCAATCCCTCGTGTAGTGTGAGGAACCGCTGTATTACATTTCCCTGGTCTTTTTTTAATCTCAAAAATGGTATCTTCTATAAAAACACATGACGTGCGCCTGCTGACCTTCAAGGGAGGGTAAACATGAGTTTTCATCAAGATGATATAAAATATAAGCCACTAAAAAGAAAACATAGGATTGCTACCAGAGATGTTCATCGTGTTGCTAGGAGTTTTAATTACATTTTCTAAGAACTCCTTATTTTAACCTGGTATACAAATATTTCATCCAAAAGACTATTATTTTGCCATCACAATTCAAGGGAGAATCTTACATTTTTAAGTATTTCTTAGCAATACTTTTAGCAATGTTATAGCATAGGAGGCATGCCTTATTAGGTAGGGTTGTTAAGTTGGATGTCCATGTCAAGAATAATAAACTGCTCCAGGGAATTATACAGTCCATTATTGTAAGTGTCCAACTTGAGGAAAAACTGTAGGTAAAGTCCAGGGGTTTTAGTCTACCGCTGAGCAGTTTCTGGGGATAAATTTATTTAATAACAAAATCTATCTACCTCAGAAAATAAAAGGGGTTGGTAGTTGGCGCCCAACAATACCATACAAATTAAATTCATTTATTCATACCTAATGAATTTAAAAATTATATATATATTTCAGTATATATATTCTTTTTTTGACCACAATTTGTAGGCCTACATAAAGATGTAAACTTTAGTGCTAATGACCATGAAGTAGTTTTGAAACCTGAAACTAGACCTAGTTATTTTATTCGGAGCTTCCTGGTCTAAGATGAAGTTCTCGTGCCGAAATACTGTGGCTCAGAAGACCAAGATGGATGTTGTTCGCTTCTGGATTGAAAATGAAATTCATACAAGATATTTAACTTCTTGTCATTTAGGTCATGCAACAGCTCAAGATATATTAATTAACTTTATATCTGCACTAAAAGACGAGGGCTTGGATCTTAAAAAATGCTTTCAAGTTTCCATGGATGGACCAAATGTAACCCTCAAATTTGTAAGTGATCTCAAAAGTTACTTGAAGGAAGATTCTCCACAAGATTCTGAGTAACTGGAATTTGGAACTTGTTCTTGACACATTGTCCGTGGTGCTTACAAAACAACACATGCTAACTATAGTTGGACTATTAACCACTTTTTGTGTTCACTGTATTATTTATTTAAATATTTTCCAACAAGATGTGCAGACTATCAAAGAATTACAGGATCATCTCTTTTCCTGATGAAGTTTTGTTCTATTAGATAGGTGGAAAACTCAAGGGTGTTAGAGAGAGCAATGGCAATGCTGACATATTTAAAACGGTATTTTTATTCTAACAAGCATCCTCCAAAATCTGATAATTATTGACTGAAATTTTTTCGCCGATCAAAACTGTTTATGGCGAAGGTGTAATGAACTGAACGAATGTTCATGACGATCAGAGGGGTATGCATTACGTGCAATAATAGTCCTACTGAAAAAATCACAATTCCAAAAGGAAATATTCAACCATTTCCCTGATATTAGTCCGAGAAAACGCAGCTAACACGCGAGTCCAAAAAAGGGACTTCGCTTTTATTTGCAAACGTAATAAACCTGCTAACATAATTTACCATAATTAATCCCATCTATAAAAAGATCGAGGCTATATACATTATCCTCAACAATGATTATATAATTTAAATAAAATAATATTTATGGCCGAAAAGGAATTTTGAGAGTATAAAAACCGAAACGTAATTTATACCTAATGAACATCCTTGCCACCCAGTTGTGCCCAATGACGGTATCCTGACCAGAGTTATTACCATACGCACGGCACAGGTATATATATGAACGCTCTAGCTCTGAGAGGGGGGAGAGAGGGGTTATCATAATCAAAGAACAAGAAACAAAGAAGAGCGGGACGGGGTGGTAATACAACGGGTAGAAATATCGTCAAGCTTGATGAATGATCTAGAACAACAATTTAGCGATACGTCGCCTTCTCGAACTGCAACGTTACAGAGTTCCCAGCATGCTTCAGCTGAAGTCAGAGTTCATATGTTGCACTTCTCACACAGTTAGTACGTGCGTAACTTTAATCGTGGTATGAGGTGCTCGTGGGGGGAATCGACTGGGGGAGGCACAACAAGCAAAATGAAGCCTAGTTGAGTTGACTCCATCTAATGTAGGCGTAGTTGAAATTGTATTGTCCTTTTTTATTGTTTTTTGCTTTAAAATGTTTGTAGCTTTTATACGATAAACGCTACAAACTTATGGCCGGGCTGGCTGCTCGAAATTGTGTTGTTTCGTCATGGCTATGGGAGCACCAGACAACGGGGAGCCGTGTTGTGAGGCTGGGTACTGATAATACCACAGTCCTCCACAGCGCGGTGAAAGGCCGAGGTCTGGTGTTCGCAGCACGCGACATGTGCGATTTGCACCTTCTGGTGGCCCATACGCTGAGGGAATGCTGGTGGGACGCCTACTGGCTGGCATCCGAGATTAACCCGGCGGATCGACCTTCCAGGGAAGAGATGGAGAGAGTCATACTTGTAAATATTGTACCTTATTGAGATCAATAAAGAGGGGGCTAAAGCCCGGGTGTCCTCTCGTTGGCCGGCGGGTCCCTCCGGGACCTTCCCCTGTTGGTACCGTCGCCGCCATCTTGGTGGCGAAGGTATAAATAGGGGGGGGGGAACCTAGGATCGGGACTCAGTCGGACAGGCGTTCACAAAGTAACACCACTATGGTGTAACTTGTGATGGAGTGGTGTAATCAATCAAGGTAAGACTGCTACTTTGTATAGTGCCACTATGATATAACGTATATTAGCATGGTGTATTAAGTCAAGGTAGCACTGCTAACGGATAGCAGCCACTACAACACGTTAGCTTAGCGTAGGGGTCTTAGAGAATGTGGCTTGGATACTATTTTAAATAATTCGTCTATAGTATCTTTAATTAATTCAACTTAATTTTATTAGTGTTAAATAAGAGAATTTTAAGTACCTATAACTTAAATAAAAATGAATTTAGGTTAAATTTATTGTTTAAAAGTCTTTATATTTACAGTTACAGGATTAATCTTTAATCTAAGAATTATTTTATACTACAAAGAATATGCTTCACAACTTTGTTGAGTTAAAAATCATTGGAATGAGTCATGAAGCTCGAAATTAGTTACCTAGTTTTAGCACTTTGTAATAACATCAATATTTACAATCAATTATTAGATGTGCTGTCTTACGACAGGTCCATTCCTGTTGTCAGTGAACTTAGACCGCTAATGCACCCTGTGCTCTGCCTCCTCCTTCAGCTCCCAGAATTTTCTTCTTCCCTTCAAGTCATCCAATATTTGAATCTTTCTTAGTGAGCTCCTTTCAACCTTTACTTCCATAACGTAGAATAAAAGATAATTCCTCTTATGGATGTGTTTATTCACGTTTGCTTTGTACCAAAGAATCACATCCAAAATGCTTCTCTTCTCATCCACTATTAGGACTTCTTCATTTGTCACCCTGTCTTTTGACCTAATCTTCTAAAGCCTTCTTCATTTTTCACCCTGTCTATCCATCTGATCTTCTCAAGTCTTCAACACTACATTTTAAAGTGCTCCAAGTATTTCTTTTCTATCTTCCCATACATCTCCATACAACGTTATTCTCCAAATGTAGCATTTCATCGGTTTCTTCCTCAGCTCCAAACTCAACTTTCTGGTCAGCAGTAACCTTGTCTTGTTGAAAGCTTCCTTAGCCATGGCAATCCCCGACCTAATTTCCTTGGCGAAGGAGGCATCTTTTGTCAGCAGACTTCTCAGGTACTGTTGGGCTCTCCATCATTTAGACTCACCTTCACTCGCTGTCTCAGGTACATGTTTGCAATCAGCCTTATGTCCCTCCAGTTGATTCCGATATTATTGCGTATTTCTATCATTTTCTTCTACCTCAGTCTATCAAACGCCCTTTTCCAGTCTATAAAACCAATGTAGACTTCTTCCTTGACTTTCAACACACTCTCTGAAATTATTCTCAGCATCCCGATGTCATCTCTGATTCCCTTTTCTTTTCTGAATTCAATTGAACTTCTTCCAGCACACTTACTAATTTCTGTTCCATTCGCCTGTTGAGTATTCTTGCCACGAACTTCCCCACGCAAGAAATGAGGCTGATGGTCCTGGGATCACTGTATTTCTTAGCTTGTTTCTTATTATTTAAAGCCACCATGGTCACTTCTAGAAACCCATGGGATATTCTCCTGTTTCGTAGATATTATTTTATAAGTTTTGTTAGAGCCATTAATCTGTTGTTTCCCATTTCCTTCAGCAGCTCAGCTGGTATGTCATCATATCCAGCAGCTTTCTTATTCATATGTCCTTTATGGGTCTCTCCACTTCACTTTTTTAAATCCTTGGTCCTTTTTCGTCTCCCTCTCTCTCGTCTTCTCCAGGTTACTTAGTCAATTTTCCTTGTACAATTTTTCTATATATCTTTTCCAAACCATAATAACTTCTTTATGGTCCTTCACCATATACGCCCTTTGGGATATTCTATTCCTATTGTTCGCGCGTCTTGGTTTTCATTACCTAACAATTCCTTAGTTTTCTGGTATATGAGGTCATACCTTCATTTTATTTGCAGTTTGATCATCTCATCACATATCTTCTCGTATTTCCTCACTTTGTCTGTTTCTCTCTTAAATTCGTTGTTTAGCATCATATATTCTTCTTTGTTGGCGTTTTTCGTTTCCCTATTTCTTTCATTTTCTTAAGAATTTCTGTACAGTGCTTTTGTGCAATCCTCTTCACTTTTCCAACATTGTCATTCAGCACCTTCAAAAAATATTTTTGACGCTATTTCACTTCCCGTCCGCCCTTACACTCTCTTCTGTAACCTCACTTAACTTAAGTTATTTTCAAAATTCTCACAATGTCACTATCTCTTCTTAATTGTTAGTCTCACCTAGGTTTTCTTTTACTCGTCTTACTTATCCTCTTCAGTCTTGTTGTAATGTATGCCACCAGCAGGTTGTGGTCTAGATCTATGTAGGCTCATGGAAATATCTACACATCTTTCAATCCATGCCTGAACGGCTGTTTGTCAAGGACGTAGTCTAGTTGGTACCTGCTGATATCTCCTGGGCTTTTCCATGTGTACAGTTTTGTCTTCTGTTTCTTGGACCAAGTGTTTGTCACCAACAAGTCATTCTGCTGGCAGAATCAAATGAGCATCTACTCTCTGTTGTTTCTCTTCCCAAATCCATGTGATCCTATGATCTTATGCTCCCGTCCTTCTATGACCTTCCCTCTTCCTTCGTATTGAAGGATTACTTAATTTTCATCATAGATTTCTTCCACCTCGACATCAATATGGTCGTTTGTTTGCATGTACACTTGTGCTATCAAAATATCCACTTGTTCAGCGTTTAATTCCAGAAACATTAATATATCACTAAGCTATAAAAAAAATCACTTTATTAACACTTTTTACTACTTCATTTTTCATCATTATTACCCCTCTTCTCTGAGTTCTGTCTGCATTCTTTCCAACTGAATAGATCATTGTATATTTTCCAAACACTATTTCAACTTAATATTTCCACCGGACTTCACTTAAACCCTCAATGTTCACACCACACCGTTCCATTTTTGGATGTTCCAGTTTCCTAGCCCTTCTCATCTTCGTTCGGGGATGCGAAAGGGGGAATAATTTACCTCCAGAACTTTTCACCCCAGGCAGAGCCATAATTTACTTTGTTTTCCCTTTTCCTATCCACACCGCAGCACCACGGCTGGACTAACACTTCATGTGGTTACTCCCGTGGCTATTCGAGCTTGAAACACCTCAAATATAATTTGCTGTGTGCCTCAAGTCGATCCTGATACCCTGCTGCTCAGTACCAGCACGTAATCCTGTGCAGAGTATCATGATATACCCCAAGTCACTGGATCCTTACCACCACTGACCTTACTATAGCTAACCGATTTGGATGTCCCATGTGCCGGGTTAAGGAAAATGTATGGGACCATGCTGATTACTATTAGGGATGGAAAACTATCGACTGTCTTCATTTCCGTACACTATCGATAATGCCAATCCTAAGCTTGTGCGTCTAACCCCAGAACTAAATGCTGGGAGAAGTGAGCTTGAAGCAAAGGTATTCTGAGAACTCTAATGCTTATATATTATTCACCTAATTAGGTTTTCCGTGAAACCCTGGGTTTTGAAACCTGCTCTTTCAGTGAGTTATTTTGAGGGAAACTGACCTTCCCTCAACCCGACAGACCAGTTTGCCTTTCTATTTACCATTAAATGTTCACTATTGACTATGCCCCGCTCGAGTTCAAAAACTTCGGTTGTGTGGAAGTTCTTTGAGAGAGACAAAACTGCGCTGCCCACTGCTAAGTGAAAAGTGTGCATTAGAATTTTCAAAACATCCTTTGATACTTCTAATCTGATAGACCATCTTGTGCGTTCTTACAAAAGTGTTAACAAGTGAATTTATTCTTTTGTGTCGTTTTAAAGTAGGCATGTCAAACAAGCGTGCTTCATGTGTCCCAATCCATGAATGTATGCGGCTCGCGGCCTTATGATGAACCAACATGAAATGTGGCCCAATTTATCTTAATAAATATTGAAATAGATACACCATTAGATATTATTAGATTAGTCGTTATTAATTGGAGAAGACAAAGAAGTGGGTTTGGGGGTATGAACCCCCCCTGAAATTGTATGGAAAGCCGCTCTAAGGAAGGGTCCGTATATATATTCTTTAGATACTACTTCTGTAGATAGAATCAATACAATCAAAAGTTTAGTTGTTAAAATATATAATAAACTATGGAATATATGTAAAATTAATCGTTCAGAATTTTTTAACTCTATATATATATATATATATATATATATATATAGTTAAAAAATTCTGAACGATTAATTTTACATATATTCCATAGTTTATTATAAATTTTAACAACTAAACTTTTGATGGTATTGATTCTATCTACAGAAGTAGTATCTACAGAAATAGTTAGATGGATTACCGCTAGGGTATACACTTAGTTATATGTTTCATATTTCAGTCTTCATATTTCACCAAAGATTTTAAATTCCATTTTACTCAAGGTAAATATTTATACATAATTATATTTACACAAGAATGACGATTGCAGCATATATAGACTTGTTTCATATGTTGCTTCGTCATTTTCGACTATTCTGTTTAAAGCGGAATTGCGTCATAAAGTGAGTGTTACTTACTACTTTGGTATCCAGCATAAAACAGGAGGTGTGATTAGATAAAGTTTTATTCTTATAGTTCAACCCACTGTTTCTTACTTTTTATTAAGTTGACACCAATAATATTTATATTGTGGTATGTGTTGTTACTGGCTATTTATTAACTATTAGTACTCGGACTCAAAATAAATTTTATTATGTAGGCTCGGGGATTAATTTATTCTAATACTTATATCAACTTTGCCATTGTAGTTATATAATACTGTCCAACCTTTCCTCGGCTAGCCTACGTAAGGACATAAGTATTTATATGTAGTTTCTCATTGGAAGTTTGCTAAGTTTGCTGTGTGCCTTATAAAACTAGGTGAGGTTTATATTTGGTTGATTAACACAAAACATTCCACATTCGCGGTTAGCTCATCTTATTTATAGGAAAGCTTTCTAGATGCGTTGGATAGAACTGGTGTTGTAATTATGGTACAGTTGGCAATGATGACTGGATTTCAAACATTCCTTGCTCACGTTGTCATTGTCTTGTATATATAACGATGTGTACGTTGGGTGCTGGTAAATGTTGGCCTAGACCTCCGAAGATGGGGAGATAGAGGTTCGAATCTTGGTCAAGTGTACTGAGGGGGGTTTTTACTAAATGGTTTTCCACTATCCTTCCACACAAATGCAGGTGCACTTCCCTCTAAATTAAACCTTTCTAATACCTAAACTATTGATGTAAGTATTACATAGGTGTATAACCCAAATGGGTAGTAAGACACACTGCTTGGAAAATTATATTTTGACACTTGTCCAAATCATGTCTATCAATCAAAATATCATATTCTCAAAATTGAAAAATGACACCTGGGACACGGGAATCGAACCCGGGACTTTCGGCTTAGTACGCCAATGCTCTTACCACTGAGCTATCCAGGATTCGTCCCGTGCCCATGGTCATTCTTCACTCATAGTTTAAGGCAGAGTCTAAGATGCATTAACAATAGTTTTGGCTATTTCATTATCAATCAAAAGATGAGCTACCGGTACCGGTACTGGTTTTGGCTGAATGGACTACCGGTACTGGTTGAATGGAACGGCCAAAGATAGCTGTAAACATTGAGCGCATAGTCTAAGACTCTGATTAGGGAGTCAGACTCGCTGTTTTCAGATCTAGCCAAGAATAATAGAATGTTGGAAGGGTAGCGAGTACGTTCTTCCTATTTTAAACAGTAACACATCGTTACACACTTCACCAGCCTTTCAGTTAACACAAGAACATTGTATATCTTATCGTATTATGATTGTTAATTTATAGGTATTGATATCACATCACCTGGCGTATGATTACATAAAAGTAGATCTTGGAGCATTTCAACCTGGCTTTTGACATAAAAATTGTACTGTGCTCTTTAACATCCAGTAAAGTTATGATCCAAATTTACACAATCCACAGTACAGAACATTGTGGGAACTAGAACCACAGTACAGAACACTGTGGGAACTAGAACCACAGTACGGAACAATGTGGAAACTAGAACCACAGTACGGAACATTGTGGGAACTAGATCCACAGTACGGAAATTGGGGGAACTATAACCACAGTACGGAACATTGGGGGAACTAGAACCACAGTACGGAACATTGGGGGAACTAGAACAACAGTACGGAACATTGGGGGAACTAGAACAACAGTACGGAACATTGGGGGAACTAG
>CABEEJ010007029.1:23756-34407 GCA_901482245.1 Timema douglasi | reverse complement strand
TTCCTTGGACCTTAAAGAACCATACAAAACCAGCTACGGTTTTCCTTGGTTTACTATGGAATGTTCCTGTGCTTTTCCACCAGGGTCTTGTTCGTGTAAATTTTTTGTTGATACTATTCAATTTCTTTTATTGATACATTAAACAAAAATATTTATGGTCTGTTATGCCAAATAAATATATATTTAATTGTTATATTTCAATAAAAATATAGTTTATATTTGTTTGTGTTTGCAAAACATTAGTGTTTACTCTGGTAAACATTGTGTAAGTTTAGTTTTGTGGAATCAATAAAAATAGTTCTTAACAGTCTTCTTTTTATTTATATTTTCCTATTTAAATCAGTTGTGTTGAATTAAGAATTTAAAGATGTAGTGAAGCAAATTATTAGTTATGGGTGCTATTTTCACCTAGGCAGTTTTATAAAATTGTATCTTTCAGTCAAATGTGAAAATGTTGAAGAGATGAAGAGTTGAATAGATGGTTGTGTTTACATTGTTGTAAAGCTATGGGGTTTTTCATAACAATTTGTTACACAATATTATTTTTTTATTATTCTCTAAATATGCTGTCCTCCATTTAGTTAGTTGGTTATTTATTCAGAATTTGTTTATAAAAAGAGCCAAAATCGCCTCGTATACATATAAACATCATAATGTAGGCGTGGTTCATTCACTAACTTGTTACATACATGTAAGAAAGTGAGATCAATTACAATGTATAAATTATTTGTCCTCACCCGTTCACATTATTTAAGAAGCACTCACTCCAACGATGTAAAATTACAAATAGACATAATAGTATACAAAAAAAGGCTTTACAAAAGACCAAACAATAAGTACATTATAATTTTACTTTTAAATAAAACTCCTTGTATTTCATGTTGTCTGAAAAATTGTGAAAGTGAATTAGAATCTAATAACAGCTGAGTAATTTTTTGGTAAAAAAAAAAGTAAACGTAATAATATAAATAAAATAATTATAAAAGTTGTGATAAAAAGTCACGCAATAAACACCTATCGAGCCTTTGAAACCGTAACTTTAACCTATGGAAGTACTGGTGACTTTTTAGGTTGCAGCACATATGCAAAAAATATGTTACAACAAATGTAACATTGACTTTACAGAAATTTCGTGAGTAAATTGATCTGTACTCCAGAATATTGTGATCTGTGCTTATGAGCTAAATACTAATATTCACTCTTTTTTTAGGTTATGAAAGTATAGTTTAATTTGGAATTAACTATTTTGCAACCATGGCGAATGTTATAGGCAATAAGTTTCGACTATTAAGGTGCACAATAAAGCATCCTTTTAAAGTATTTTTCGCAAACTATTCTGACTCAGGCAAAAAAATATACAGAGCAGCAGTATTAAATGAATTTAAATCATCTTTGGTACTAGAAGAAAAACATCTGGAAAAAAAACTTAAAAAGGATGAAATTCGTATTCGAGTGAAACATTGTAGTATAAATGATTCTGACGTTCTTATTTGTAACGGACAGTATGATATTATTCCGAAGCTACCTTTCATTCCTGGTTATGAACTGTCTGGCGAGATTTTAGAGGTAGGCTCCGATGTTGACAAAGAAGAGTATGGAGTAGGCGATATCGTAGTCGCTCTGAATAAAGAAAAATTCTCTGGTTTAGCAGAGCAGTGTGTGGTATCAGCCCAAGATGCATGGACAGTTCCTTCTAAGGACACAAAGTTGTGGTGTGCCCTAGTCGATTCTTATTCCACGGCGCTGATAGGACTTACAAGAAGGGGCCATGTCAAACAGGGCGAGCCTGTCCTAATAACTGCAGCGGCAGGTGGATCAGGTTTGGCCGCAATTGATATTGCTGCTAATGTATACTGTGCAAAAGTAATAGCTGTTTGCGAAACAGAAGACAAGGCAGATGTTGTAAGAAAAAAAGGTGCTTGGGCAGCTTTAACCTTTAATCCTAATGATATTAAAAAAAAAGTTAAAGAAGTAACGGGAGGTAAAGGAGTACGCTTATTGTTTGATTCTGTTGGAGATCCTTCCACTTTTGAGGAAATGGTAAAGTGTGTTGCTCATGAAGGGAAAGTTATTGTTGCAGGGGCAGCCGCAAGAAAACTCCAACAAATCAAAACTAAGATCTTGCTTCCCTCTGGATTCAGTCTACTTGGAGTATCGCTGAGAAATTATCGTATTTCAGCAAGTCAGGTTTACAGGCAAGTGGTGCAAGACACAATTGACATGTGTGAGCAAGGACTTGTTTCACCACATATATCAGAGTCTTTTTCTCTCACTCATGTGAACGATGCTATGAAATATATAGATGACCAAATATCAACTGGTAAAGTAATCATAGAAATGGATGACTAAGCAAAAGCTAGCACAATAGGTTTACAATATGTGGAGCCAAACTAATTAATTTGGGTCAAGAACGTTAACAGTTTCTTTTTTAAAAAAAGGCCTTGAACATTTGGTTTTTTCTGTAGCCAACTCAAATCTTGCAAATGGGACATACATTTTTTATTCACTTAAATACCTAACACAGATTGTAGATCTTTTAATGCACTAACATTAATCAAACCCTCACACATAGATTTATTTAAACCTTTTACATAAACTCAATAACTACATATATATATATATATATTGAAACAAAAGCTATAGAATTGCCATGAATTAAAAAAACCTAATACATTAAAACATCTACCTATTATTTTAGTATATTAATTATAAAAATAAATAAAAATATTTTATTTGTTTATAATAAAAAATTAATTGATAGTCTATTAAAATTCAATAAAAATATAATTTTTGATGAATTTATAGATTTAGACACTAACTTAACTTAGTTATTTACATGCAAAGTTGTCATAAATTTTCTTTTGTAAAGCGAGGCTTTGAATCGGATTGTTATATTTTATAAAAAATATATATTTGTTGTATTTTAAATATAAAAAATTAATCAACCAAGCTAAGTCAGTCAAGTCAATAAATATTAAATTAAGATACTTTTGAATGGATTAATACATTAAGAGATTACCTACTGTAGTTATTTACATTCAAAGTTGTGATGTGAGTATTCTGATACAGTTTACTTAATTATTTGACCAACTAATAAAAATATTTCAATGAGTTATGTTTTTTTGGTGTTTATTTAATTAATGATTCTGCAATATTTTTTAAATTTTTTTATTAAAAGAAACCGTAAACGTTCTTTACCCATTAATTTTAACACATTAAGCAAACTTAACTGTCTATATTTGTTATAAAATGTGTTTATAAAGAAATTGTGTTCTAGATTTATATTGTAGGGGCCTACTTGTAAATTTATCTTACAAATGTCTCTTCTCACAGTATGAGTGATGAGACATAACATTGTGTACTGTATTTGTAAATTATAAGTATGATTTTTTTTACTGTAATATTGTGGTGCCTACACACAGTTAAAACAAATATATACTTTCCAAACTCTATAGGTGTCCATGATTCATGACAACTAATGATAATGTGGATTTGTGTGCCATTATTCTTAACAACACCCCGTCCCCCCTCCTATTGTCCATTACCCCTGGCCATATTTTATTATTGGTTAGTTATGTAACTTTGTTCTAAGCTAATTTGTTTTTGGGGTATTTAGAATATAAAATGAATTAATAATTATTGAACCATCATCATATTAAACTTTAATAATATCTTTTGGTCTTAAATTCTAACTTAAAGTTAGTATAAAAAGCAGCCTTGGACAATATTTTAGGCAGACAAATGGTTACACCAAGTTATGTTTTTCCTCTCTGATAGCTGTTTAACTTAGGCATACACCAGATTTGTTGTAAAATTCTGTGTTTTTTTTATTACATGTCCTACTACTCGCCCTGGCTGCAGCTTATTTATAATAATGAGGTAGGGATGAATAGGAAACGTAGGCCTAGACCTCCTACCCACATTTTGAATTAAAGTCATTTGACAATTTAAAAAAACTTTGCATAATTTCAACAATTGTATAAGTAGAGTATGCATTTATATGAAAAATACATGTTCTTTTGTTACTTATCTAACGGTAGTATGAGGAAATTATATACTTAAGTCACACCTTAATAGACCATTTGGCCAATGTGTGATAATGCATTTTCTGGGGGAAATTATTTTGCATGCATATTTTAAATTTTTAAAGCAAAAGCCTACTTTACTCATATTTTTAAGATAAAAATGCATATTTTACTCGTAACTGTCATACTTGTCCCTTTTCTGTTATTGCCTAGGTGTGTGTGTGTGTGTGCGCGTGTTTTTTCTTTCTGAAAATGGCATTGAGAAAAATATTCGGTACATCCATGACCGATTCTCTAATTTATCTGAAATTATAACAGTTGGAGGCTCAAAGTAATTACTTGCAATATTCACTTTCTCTGATAAATCAAATTTCAGTAGCATTGTCTTCAGAAACTCATTTTGTTGCTAAAATTGTATTTGATAAACTTGGTCAGGTATTAAATATAAATCCTGGTGGCAAAACAGTCTGTCAAATTAGCAAAAAGTTGCCTGGTAAAAAAACTTAAATACAAGAAGAATAACCCCTTTTTCATTTACAACCTATGAGTTTTATTAATAGAAAAAATGTGTGAAAATATAACTTCTCATTTTCAACAAATTAATACAAGGGGGTATCAAAAAGTTTTAAGACTGGTTCTGTAAAATGGAAAAAATTATCTGATTTAAATTTGGCCACTATCTCTTCAATGTAGTCCCCTTATGCAGCGATACACTGATCCCAGTGCTTTTTCTACTTTCGGAAAGCTCCCTGGAAGTCCTTGTCTCTAAGTGTACATAACACCGCCTGCGATTTACGCTTGATCTCATTCACAGTGTCGAACTGGCGACCCTTGAACTTTAAACTTAATCTTCGAGAAGAGAAAGAAGTCTCAGGAAGCCAAATTCGGCAAGTACAGGGGTTAAGGAGCGATGATCATGTTGTTGCACCCTATAAACTCGGGCGTTTTCATTTATGTGTGTGGGTGTGTTGTCATGTTGGAGCATCTAAATGCCCGTACACCCCAGTTCTGGTCTTTTCCACCTAATGTCCTCAGATGTCTCAGAACATTACAGTAGACCTCAGTGTTGACAATCTGACCCTCTAGCATAAATTCATAGTGCACAATCCTGCGAATGTTGAATAAAATGATGAGCATGCACTTGGTTGTGCTCCTGACCCGCCTCACCTTCTTCGGTCTTGGGAGATCTGGGGCTCTTCCACTATAAAGATTGTTGTCTGGTCTCCATGAAATACCTGCTATGACAGCTCCAGAGAAAATCTTATATATTAGTTACAATGTAACTACTATTGGCCTCACCATAGGAACATTCAGACAACGAATTAATGGTCACCATTTTGATACCAACCATGGCCCTGACAAACCAGTAGCATTTAATGCCCTAAAGCCGGTCCGACACTATTCACGAATGCTGACGAATGTTCGTATATCGGGTGACTGTTCGAATAATGTGGGAGATACACTAATGGTGAATGACGAATATTCGGCATTCGAAGGGTTTCGTCTTGGGAGCGGTCTCTTGACACAAATCAAAGATAGCGAACGATCGCCACTGGAGTCACAGTGAACATTCAAAATGCTTCCATATTGCACTTCAGTGGTTTGTGTTGTCTGGTTGCGTACACACTGGGTAATACTAGTTCTATTATTTTGTGGCTATTGTAGAAATGTCAGGTTTGTTCACTTAATGCTTATCTATTTATTCATATAATATAGTATTTTGTTGTGTACCATGTAATATAACATTAAGTACTTGTTTCATTTAATACGCTGATAATTGTTTTGCTAACACCAAATAGCTATGTCGACTTTAGTTTGCTTTGGTCCTTATCTTGTCATACTCTTGTTAAAAGATACCATCCACCACCTTTTTCTTCTGGGTTTTCTAGACTTATCACGCTGTAATAACAATACACCTGATAGTATAATAAATGCAGCAACAGCAATCCAAAAATAAATGTTACATTACGTTACGTTAATCCAAACTATAAACTAAATTTATAATAGTTACTTCGCAGATCGGAAACAGTGTTACAAAAAATCTAATATTCCTAACAATTTAATATTAACTTGTGAAACTCAGAAATAAACGAAGTATAAGTATGAGAACTAATATATATGCAAATGTTCAAGTGCCCAAAAAGCGACACATATAAGTCAAGTATTTAGAAAAATAGACGATCATGATAATAGTCTGATATTTTAAATAATTATATACAAGATTTTAGAGTCGAAAATAAATTAGATTCCATTACTCCAACCGTCAAAGTGACAATATGGTACAGTTTACAAGTTTTATCCCGCCATTGGCCAGGTCCATGCCAATGGTCTAACGTCGATGGTTGATCGTAAGATAGTCAATTATTGCACGCTTGCACAGCCATTATATAGGGATTTCGTTGTTATGGTGGGGTGGTGGGAATACAAAAACACACGCAAGGTGACGTCACGATGCCTGCAAAAAGTCACGTAGATCCTTGTTGATAGTTCTCGCTCCATCGGAAACTCAGCAACATTTCCAATCACCCAATGTTTTGTAGGAGGTTCTTATTTCATCCGTCAGAGGTCAGCTACGTAAGTCTCCTCTAGCAGGCGTTGTTAGTTCATCCCTCATTACTTGCTAGTCCATTTTGAGCGTCGGGATGAGTTGTTGATACACCGGCCTTTCTTGACCCAGTCGCCGCTCTTGGATTCCCGTGCGTCGTTCAGCCTAGCAGGATTCTATTGAAAGCAGATTCATATTGTAAGTACTTGAACAGATTATTACATTGATTTGGATCGAGTCGTGAAACATATTGTCCAGCATTGATATATTATGTCTTCTTAGCCTACAAGAACTACAACAGCGAAAAATACTATTGTAGGAATCCTAAATTTAATTGAATATATTGGACCGGGTAGTATGATTTGATGCGATACATCCATTTACGTCAGTATGGGGCGTGGTCCAGTTGTAACATTATACGATGTAATGTTACACAAGAAGACCTACTCACACTGGTCATGTCATTTTTATATAAACAATAATAAATAACAGATAATTCAATATAATATAAATACAACATTCTATCCATAAACCAAGAGACAAATTTGAACAAGCAACTAAAAAATCCAAAAACAAAATTTAAAAATAGGCAACAATATCTAAATAATGATCTATCTCTCTGAAGCCATGATGCATAGTCCAGTAGATATTTTACTATCTTCTGCTGAAGAAGGGGACTGATGTACCATGAAAATGTCATAATTGAGTTTGTTGTTGTTTTTAATTGTGAACGTTTGAGGCCTACAGTTTTCCGCTAAGTGTGTAGGCCTTGCCCATCTATTCCTATTTTCATAGTTTAATTTAAGAGTCGTTTGGTGCCATTTTTCGCTTGCTCACAAATTTTAAGATATTTGAGAATTTTGAATGAAGTTTCAAAGTTTTCTTTCTCCTCTTTCTAATTGGCATGACAAAAGGTGTTTGTAGGTGAGTGGTGAAAGGTAGTATAAGCTTAGACAGAAACTAGTTGTGCCAAAAAATTATTTTATTATTGTATTTCAAGACGTGTGGCCAGATGACAATTGATACGTTATCATTGATCAAGACAGCTGCCTTAAAGAGCAGATGTTTTCCTTCAGTGCTCTGAAAGGCATTGCAAAAGTGGTTTGTTATTTAAATATAGTTCACACAAAAATAGAGGTGGAAGATACCATGATAAACCTGTATGATTAAAAAAGTTATTTATCAAAATATGTGAATATCAAATGTTGCAGTTTTGAGATCAAAGTAAATGTTTATAGCTATAACCTGCCTAGATAAAAAAAAAGTCATATTTTAACACAACATAAAATTCTAAGATAATTTAGGGTTGTTTTGGTGGTTTGGAAGCTTCTTGACTGAATAAATATAGTTTAAGACTTAGAAATTATGAATATATGAGCTCAGATTAAAGAAATTTTCCCCCCAAAAAAATGATTACTGATTACATTATAACATAAGGACACTAAATATTATTTACAATCTTGGAAAAAACAATTTCCTTAAACAAAGTTTTCATAACATTTAAAATATTCCATTGGCTCGATAACTAGACATTTACATGAGTCAAATGGTCAAATAATCATTCAAACCATATTAAAATTTGAGTACACTAGTAGCTAAATAAGAGAGTAAAAAAATGAAAAAGTTTAAAACTTATTTAAAATAACAAGTTAAAACATAATTAACACCTTCAGTCAAAAGTTTTGTTTGCAATGTGTATATTTATGAAAAAGTTTAATCATGTTTAAGTCTTATCTGCATTAACGTCCCATTACTCCTTTAGGCATTCCAGATTAGATGAAATTTAGAGGCTTATTTGTCGGACATGTTTCGGTACTGATACACGTACCATATTCATAGAAACTGTAAACATTTAAATTAAAGAATCTAGTAAAAAATATCAATAAGGTTAAATTGTGTAAATAAGAACATGAATTAGGTTAAAACACTACGTGTTTGCATGACTAGAAGAATCTGAACTCATACCTTCATAATTTCTAAATAATAATATCTAAGTCTTAACTTATATTTATTGATTTACTCATTACTAAAGATTTATTTAGAATGTTTTCTAAAATGTTCTTGACTGAAATTCCCATAAAATATACCCCAGTGTAAGGATATTTCCTTTAAAGAGGGTGGCACTAATAGCCAAGTAATTGTGCTGAATATCAAAGTCAACTTTTAAACAATGATGGGTTTCTAAATTCCTTCCTTATAAAATCATGTGGTTCTTTTTTTCAGGCAAACTATAGTAAAAGAATATCAAATAATATAGGTGATGTAACTGAATGAAAAATAACTTTTTATATATAATTGTTTATTACAGTTTATCAATATAATACATAATGCATACAAAAAAAAACTATTACGATACTACTCACATTCATTTACACATACTTATACACACATTCAATTTACTAATTACTGCCTCTGTTTTACAATTTATACAGTACAGTTACAGAAAAATATATCAGCTTTAAAGCAAACACATTCTTGGTCATTTTAACTAATGTGAGACAAAAAAGTATAGAAATATGTCTTCTGTGCAAAGCTTATCTAAGACAAGTTTGGTTGGATATGTAGTTATAGATGATCTTAGTCGACTAATATAGAAAAAATAGGACAAACCTCGATATTTAACAGTGGTGGAGCATTGATGTAGTAATTCAAATAACATGGTTTTTTTTCCCGTGCCCAAGATGTAATTATTCAAAATATATATATTTAATAATATGTATATTTGTATATATATAAATATTATTAATAATATGTGTATATACGAGTATATATATTTGTATATATATATATATATATATACATATTATTAATAATATATTGAGGAGAAGGCCTTACTCAAACTTCACATCCTGCAAGTCCCTCGATTAAGGATATGTCAAACAATTGGCATAAAAAAGAAAGGTAAACAAAGTCATAGACATGGAAAAAAGTTTACATTAAATTAGAGATGAGACGCTCAGATCTTTCAGCATTTGAATTATTTGTAGAAACTATAAAATAAATATCTCAAATACAAATACAAAGGCCTTTACTCGAAATTACAATTTTATAAAATCAGAATTGTATATACATTTGTATAAATGTGAAAAAACGAAATTTTAGTTGAGCTATCCAAAAGTTATCTCATGCCCTGGGTTATTCTTCACTCATATTTTAAGGCAGACTCCTGGATAGCTCAGTGATTAGAGCAATAGCATACTAAGCCAAAGGTATCTGGTTTGATTCCTGTGTCCAGGTGTAAATTTTCAATTCAAATAATATGATATTTAGATGCGGCTATAACTAACAACTATATTAGCTTGGTTAAATTCCATCAAAAAATAAAAGATAAATCCCAAGAATAACAACAAAATTTCATAAAACTAATTAATTTGCTTAATGAGACTTCTTTGTTCTTTATAATGACTGGTATATACAGAATAATGCACACTAAGGAGGGATAGGAACAAATGAAAGTGAAAAAACATAATATGGCTTCTACATGAAAAAAGGAAGAGTTCACACTTTACATTGCTGCCACTGGATTTATAGATTAGATATATATACATATACAGTGTATATTTTTATGTTTGCCCTTTATTTAAATTATTCTTGTTAAATGTTTATATTTATATGTCTTATCTTTCTTTACCAATTTTATTCATCCCACCATCTAAGCCTTGTTTTTTATTGTTTTATTTAGGTAGGGGTGTGCAAAGGCCACTTTTTAAATCAGGGTTCCTACACAAAACCATGAAATTTTGTCCAGGACATTTCAAGGATTTTCTACAATTCCTCCAGGACAAATGCATAAAGTAATAATTAAGTCTAGGATTTTTATGATTTTGCATATATTTTTTGGCAAACCTAGAATGTTGTTCAAGTGTATACAAATGTGTTTCATAAGAAACCAAGTCGATTTAAGTAGCTTTGTTAGATCATATTTTAGCATAGTTCCGTGTTACTATGAGATATGACATATTTTCAGAGGTTTTGAGGCCTATTTTTTTTATCCATGAGTAATTATATTAAATATTTCGGTATTTTTAATATAAAGGACATTTTTTGTATAATTTTTCCCAGCAACAACAGTGAGGAAAAA
>CABEEJ010007029.1:8035-23666 GCA_901482245.1 Timema douglasi | reverse complement strand
GAAACTTATTACACCCATCATAGCAAACGGTGGTGCTACCACGGCAATAAGAATACTTCCACGACTCCCCTGTTTTCTTTTATACAGCATATTTTATGTTTAAAGACTTTCAACTTGGCACAGAAACTGTAAAAAATTAAATTGTATTTTAAGAATTATTTTTCTCTTTTATAGACATATTTTTGGGTAATACATTTTTAGTTTGCCATAGAAAATGTGAAAAAAATAGATGTTTTTTCTTGGTTGTTCTTTGTTTTGGTTTTATAAGTAAAGTTAGTAAAATATAGAATTTCTGTTTACACAGTCAACAACTAACTTATATTTTTTATATTATTTTTGTTTTGTTTTATATACCTATTATTTCCTCATATGATTATGCAAAGAAATAAATAAATAATGTAAATTTTAATGGTAATCTTTTTGTTTTAAAGGGCATAATTTTTTGTTTTTTGTTGTCATAAATGCATTTTTATTATGCATTTTCAAGCAATTTTTAAGACATAAAAATCCTAGCCCTTGTAATCATGAAAAAAACACATCATTACATATTTTCTTTTATTTAATGCAGGTTCCCAACCCCCCCTACATTTGCACCTTTCCACACCGTTTATTATATTTTAATGTTTCCATGACACGAGTTATTCATATAATTAAAACATAACTTAAACTCACTTGCAAATTACCAATGATGAAATGTAGATTTGCTATTTAATAGTGATGAATTAACAGCTGGGGGTTGGATGTTGTGTCTGTTTTAGATTTAAGTTAGTTTATAGGTTGGTGTAGATATAATCAGTTGGTGTATAAAGTGTGCACGTTATAACCCCAACTCTGTTCATATTAAGTATGATAGTTTATTCTATGTTTTCCATGAGTAGGAACCCTGTTAAATACAAATGGAGGATTCAAATTTGCAAAGAAAAGTCTAAGTTAAAGATATGAGTTTCATTGAAAAACTTGTGTGTCAAATATGTACTTATAAATTTGTCATAGATAATTCAAAATAGATAGAATGTCAAGGAATCTGACACCTTAGCACAGTCGGTAGCGTGTCTGCCTACTGAGCTAAGAGTTCCGGGTTAGATTCCCGACCTGGCAAAAAAAATATCATTGGTGAAATGTGAGTTTACCCTTCACATTGATAAATTAGCGGCCAGGGACTGGATGTTGTGCCTGTCCTAGTCTTAAGTTATATTATAAGGTATATGAAACTACTGCAAGCCTAGCAAGCCGATAGTGGAAAATATATGGCTTCAATAAAAAAAAAGTGACACAGACCATAGGCTACAAACAGTAATGGATCTAAGAAAAAGTAAAGAATATCAAGGACTTTAGCACAACTACAAGGTTTGCATATGATATTATATCATAGTTCTACAACTTGGCAGGCATTTTTATTTTTACAAAATAATGTTTGTAATACTGACTATAAGATATTGTATTTCTTTTCAACATTTTATCTATGCTTACATCATGGATGTTATTTAATTACTAGTCTGCGTTGAAATAATGTTTAGTAGCAATTCTAAAATTACCATATCTTGATACATGAAAAAATAGTGAGATAACATCAAATCAGTTATTAGTTTATCGAAGTTGTATCCTTCCTTCGAAATTTTTCGAAGATGTCAAGGTTATTGTAGGTGTCGAAGCAAAGTAGATTTCACCTTCGACTTCAACATTTCAAAACTGCTTCGCACATGACTAATTTTAATTTTAGGTTTCCTCTTAAGTTGTGTTGTGCACTTTACTCTCTCTCTTGATGAGTTTCTATAGAATGAAATCTAAGTCAATAGATTGTGCAATAACACTCAACTTTGTTCCAGGCAGCCATTTCTTTTCATTGCAAAGGCCATATTGTGTTTGTTTCTATGCCTCTTTCTTGTACCTTTTTTTCATATAAAACAAAATGTATCCGAATAAATTGGTTTTCCTTAAAGTGCTATATTTTGTTCTTTATAGTGTAGTAAATTTTTTAAATAAACAATGAAATCCATATTCAGTGTCACAAAACCTATACCAAAAAATTTGTTTTGTGCATGATGATACTTTTCTAAACAAATCAAAGTTTCATTTGATGTTGTTTAACTTTCAAATTATTTTTAATTTTTACTAAAACTATACATTTTAAAATACAAGGATTCGTATTCAAGAAAAATGGGATTCAACCCAACTTAACCTTTAACAATTCTAAGTCATGAATCGGCATGAAAATTAAGAAAACATTGAACATATATATTTGGGAAAATGTGCAACCATTATGATTTCAAAGAGGTTCAAAAGTGGTGTAAGGTTTATGCATGCAATGATATATTGAAATCATAAAAGTGTATTTTTGGTTAGAGACAACTTTTAACATTGAAGCATTAATATATAAATATACGACAAATTCAAATTTACCACAAGAAATAAGAAATAATAACGGTTTCAAGATAATCAAGTATTTAATTTGAAAATAAAACACGTCAATAACGCCTTATATCATGAATAATGAAATGTTATCTTTAAATGGTATATTATTCTGTATTATTAAATTCCCAACACCTATATAAGTTTCATTATAATTTATAAACTTAATCTATTCTTTTAAAAAATCACTTTTAATAAAATGAATTAGCGCCTAATGGCTTGGAAATGTATAGTAAGACAGTGTAGAAATACTGTAAAATATTTAATAGTTATGGAAGCCAACCTGAAAGGATAGTTAGGTTAGTTAAAATAAAACCTATAAACCACCACAAACAATACCTCCACTACCACAGCAGCCACCCTTCTTACAGTAAGTCTCTCCCCTACTGGCTGGCCATTAGGGCCAACACATATGTTCAGACACTGGTGACCTCACTCATTATTGCAATAAACTTTCCTCAGCTTTTCAAGAAAGAGGGTACCCTTCAACTCTCATTGATACTAAAAACTCCAGAGCCTTCTCAAATGATTCGACAAATCACAAACAAACTAGTGATGACATCCCTTTTGCTATCATAAATTATACCATCTGTGACTGCAAAGAATCAACACTATCCTTTAGAATGGCTACAACATTCCGATTTCCTCCACTCACAAATAAAACCTTTTCATCTTTCTCCCCATGAATCTCTTTCAAACCACCTAATCTTCACAACCTTCTAGTACACCCACAATTGCATTACGCCGTTCGGCTGTTGCCCGACTCAGAACACTTGACTTGACAATTATGCCAAACCAGGCTGTCTGCGACAGGGCTGATTTGTTGTTTGAGTACCGAGTCATTGTCATGATTCTTAACCTCGCGAATGAACTTATAACCTGATGAAATGGAACCAATGAAATGAGCCTGTAGAGTGCTACAGGTGTATGATAATTGCCTTACCCACAACAATGGGTATTCAAATAGACTTCCCCCAGGGCTTAAATTTGAGATATAGATAAAAAATTTTAAAACCTATAGAATTATAATGATAATAATAATTTTTGAAATTATTTTCATTCATTATATTTTATTATCTTTTTAATTATTTTGTTTTTAATATTATTATTATTATTATTATCACTACAAGTATACTCTTTGTTAGTCTTAGAGTTATTTTTAAGTATTAATTTATCAGCAAGCTATTTATCTATTCAAACCTCCATTATGTTACAACAATTTGGCAACACTGCAAGTTTTCAGTTATATTTCAAATTATTCTAGAAGCATGTACAGTAAACCCCGATTATATGCAGGCAGATTATCTCCTTTGCGGCTTAACCACGGAATCACAAAAAGCAGGGAATAAGTTTTTGAAAAATCTCGCATTGATGAAGAACACATGGCTACTGATTGTTGGACTCGGTAAATCCCTAAGGAAGATATAGTGGCCAGAAAGGCAAAAGGTTTATGCAATGGGGAGTGCACGGGAATGGAATGGAGTCATGACCTGCTTAATTATCTGGAACAAGAAGACAACATGCTCCTATCTAACACACTGATGTTACGAAAAAACCATAGGGGGATGGCAAGGTATATCCAGATTGAAACCAGAAGAGTGGGGATGGCATCTTGCAGGAGGGATGTATGTAAAAGAAAAAGGAAGCAGCTGCAATGAAGCATAAGACTAATGCAGACATTTTTAAGTGATGTGTTGATTGTAGGTTTTTTATCGTCCTGATGTGTGAAATATAAAGTGTTCATAAATGCAATCATGATAGATACAGCCTAGTTTGAGTTTAATTTGCTACAATCTCTTACTTTACTAAATATGCTGTTTTGGGTCATCCGCAGCACTCGTCCCCTCCATTACCACAGATAATTGGGAGTCGACTGTAGTTCCACAACATTTCTGTGTTTTTTTAATGTGTCTCTTTATATGAAAAAGGAATATTTCCAAAAATCCAAAACAATATGTAAATGTGGAAGTGTAAAGAAGTGTTTGTTTCTATCTAGGCCTAATCTAACAATCCTTTCAGCTTGGATTCCTTTCCTATTAATTACTTTACATTATTGTACCCTGTTTCTATACTGACTTATGATACAATTCAATTTTAATAGTATTCATTATACTGAAATATTTTGCAATTTTTTTTTTCTTTTTGATATGCATCTTTCTGTCATTTTGGGTTATTTGCAGATTAAGTTAAGGACATTATCTTCCAGAACACCTGACCAATATTTGAACCAAAACAATTATTTCTCATTGTGCTGCTGCTTGTTTCTTACCCAGGATTTGAGATATTTTATCTGAACATAATTTTTAATATTTTTATTACATTTTATGTAACATAATACCAGTAAAGTAGTTTAATGAATTTTAAAAATATATAATTTATGTATTTTGTCCCCCCCCCTTTCCCACCCCTTTCTTCCTACACCCTTTTATTATCCCTAATGTTGCTACAGTAAAATAAAATGTTACTGTAATAACATAACCATTTTTATAGTTTCACTACCAATCTGATAAGTTATTGATTACAAAGATTGTGCTGCACTCTCATGTAAAAACATTAAATATTTCAAACAATTTCATTCAATGAATAGATTTTTTTTAAACTCAAATTTTAAAAGGACATTTTAATTAATGATAAAATCATTAGTTTTATTAATATTAGGGATGAACGAGAATTACATTTTGTATATCAGGACGGGAACAGGACAAGAAATGAATCAAACTATCACGAATGGGAAATTATAAAAATGATGCTTTAGAATAATTATACATTAAGAAAAATATATTGTTTGAAACTAATAAAAAGCTTTGATATTTTTTAATAAAATCCAAATAATATGATAGTACCTTACTTATAAAATCTTTGATATTTTTTAATGTAATTCAAATAATATGATAATACCCTACTTATAAAAGCTTTGATATATTTTAATATAATTCAAATAATATGATATCCTAAAAAATAATAATATAGATAGAGGCATGCAAATAGCATTTTTTATGGAAACAAATAGTAAAATTTTGAACAAATATTCAATGATACAAATTGATTTTAATACATTATTTTTATTGGTTAATTTCTTTTGAAAATGGTGTTTAATTTTTTACTATTGAATGAGTGCAAATCATGAAAAATATTTTTTATCCTTCTTAAATGTTCTCTAGGTTTGAAACACCATAAATGTTTTATGTCTAAGACCCTTTAAGTATTATTTAAGTATGAAACTCCTTAAATGTTCCCTGGGTTTGTTATCCTTTAAATATTCTCTTATGTTTGAAACCCCTTGAACCACCTCTCGGTTTAAAGCCCCTTCAATGTTCCCTAGAATTGACACCCCTTAAAGGTTCTTTGTTTAACAACCCTGTAATCACATCTATTTGTGGGGATGACTGGCTGGTGCTCATAAATAGTTGACCTTGGCAAGCTACTTCCTCCCACTTCACTTCTCTGCCCCACAAGGTGGTAGAGTATAATAGGTATATCTTTGTCCTTCTCTAAATCTTTCAAGCTCTCTTGCTTGCTGAACCTAACAAATAACTGTTGATAGAGAAAGCACATTGACTCACAAGCTTCCCAACTTGTTTTTCTCACCACAAGCAGTAAAATACCCCTCTGCCCCCTCCAAGTTTGCTACAGAACAAAGAATATGACTGTCTCCAATAGAGATTGAGCCAGTAGTATACCTGCTGGAACAATAAGCTGGCTCTATTTTCTGTTGGAACCCCCCTTGCCTGGAAAGGGTCTTTCATGGCCGGATTCTCTCAGGAATGGATACATTCCTTTATGTTACCTACCTTTTGGGAACCGGATCACCCCTAATTAATATCCATTAAATTATATTAATTTCATTACAATGAAAAGTTTAACATTATTCGTTTTCTATTAAAATTAGAAATTGGCATGGTTAGCTTTGAAAGGTAAATTATGCTAAATTACTTAACAAAAAAGAATTAAAGGTTTAATTTTCCATAAATAAATATATAGTATGTTGCCATTTACAAGTTTTGTAGATTTTATTAAACATAATTTATAAAAGGGCAGTTATTGTTTCTCGAGGAAAAACTTCTAAGTTGAATTAGAATTGTAATACAAAATAGTATGTTTTCAAGAAAACTGAAAATAAATGTAAAAGACTAATTTGAGTTGTTTCCAAATAATCAAAACAGTAGTCCTATATTTTCTAACACTCCAGTCATAATTCTTAGATTGAATGTAAAAATGATGCTATGTCTTCACCAAGACTTTACAAAACAACACTTGGACTTGAGATTGTAATAAAACACAATCTTTACTGTTTATTCAAGCACAAGATAAGAGATATAAGGGTATATTTGCAAATGTGTAGCAAACATGTTACATTTGCTCCCATAGTATATTTTGTACTCCTGTTACTGTGTTTTATTTCATTTCACTCTTAGGAAAAAAATTCATATTATCTTATAATTTACAAAAAGTGCTATAAATTTTAAAAGGAAAACATAATTAACACAAAATTATTTGAGACACACAGCCCTTTTGAATAAGCTTGCTATTCAATGACAGGAAATAATACACAATAAAGAAAATTAATTAAAAAATATGCTTATCAATTAATTGATAAAATGTTAATTTTATAACTTAACATATTTATATTTACATATCCTCACAAAATCACATTTAGTAAAACAGATCAAACATCTTGTGAGTGACCATTCCATCGAATTATAAATAATCCTATGATTTTGATTTTTTTTAAGTAATAATATTGAAGATTTTCACAATTTATATTAAAAGGCAAAAAATATTACAACCATCCAAAACATTATTTTACAGAGAAAAGCACAATAATGAACAAGTTCATTACATATGGAATTAAATTATGTTGTCACCAAATGGCACTTTATAAGCAGTAGTTGAATTCTAAAGAAACATCTGAGTTTATCAAGTTTTTTTTAAGTTGATTAATAATAAGATCTCCTTGGATTATTCTGAAAACATAAAATACAAATCAATATATTAGTTTCAAAAAAGGATTTCCATTTTAAAGAAAACTAAGAGTATAAAGAACTAACTATGCTTCTATCAAAATTCTAGCAGTGTTGGTAATAGTGATGATTCAAATTATCTAAAATTGGGGAAACACCTATTCAGATCAAACTTAATTTTGATTCCTCAACCTTTACAATTTAATTAATCTTACAAGCACACACAATAAAAATATTATTAATGTATATACTGCACTGAAATGTCTTTGACACAAAAGCCAACCAAAAGTGTGAATATTGACAAAAACAAACTTTAATAAAAGTGACATTTAATTGCCGCAAGATCGCTCATACACAATGGTCACTATACCTAGTTATCCTTTTCTTCTCAAATGTTATGATAAAAAGTCATTGTCAGTAAAATATTTATTAATATAATAATTCATGGCAATCTATTTTTTTTTCCATTATAACACTCATTTTCATCTAGAGGTGTGTTACCACAGTGGGGGTGGGAAAATGGGAATTTGTTAGCAATAAAAAAATGTTATTGGGTGAAATTTTAATTAATTTTCTATATGCTAAAACATTAAAATAAGAATTCATATTTAAATATTATAATCTTGGGTCCCCTGTCTTTCCCACAACTTCCCATCGTAAGTTTATTTCTTAAACCTATTTTAATGAAAAAACATGAGCTAGACATATACAGGTCCGTCTAGATATTTGGTCCCACAAGTAGTGTTGTCAGAGAAAAGGCCAGCACAATAAAACTCTCACTTGCTTTCCCAGGTAGCCAAGATCCTCAATACCTACTGGTTGGTTAGTAATTTCAGGCAACGTTCCCCTTAATTAATTTTAAACCCTTGACCAGATAAAAAAAAAAAATAGACCCATGGCGGAAGATAAAAATAAAGTTAAAAGAAATAACTTGGATTCTGACAACAATGACTGTACAAAAAATATAAAAAATTAATTCGAAAAGTAAAGTGATTAGTCTGAAATATGGTTGATATGATGCTTACAACTTTGATAATAATAATAATTATTATTATTATTAGCACCGCGTCTTACTACCCATTCGGGTTATACGCACTTACGCTAATGTGTAATGGTAGGGTGATTGTGAGATGAAATGGAGGACCTACAGTTTAACGTGGAATCCGAACCACAGTGGAGGCCTGGCATTCCCCACATTCACAAGATGTCTTGTCAGAGGTGAAGGAAGGGTTTGGTAATCAGATAAATCTGTGCCGGGACTGAGGATTGAACCCCGGCTGCCAGCACAGAAGTCTGACACCTTACCCCTAGACCGCCAGGTCACCTACAAACTTTGATAACAACTTGGCTACTTAAAATTACAATATAGCCCCACACTTTAATCATAAATAGGTTACTAACCATGTAAACATAATTACAATGAAAACTTAGGGCTTTAAAATATAGGCCTCTATATAATAAGTGCAAAATAAGGTTAGGCCTAAGTTTGGTTATTTGAAACATATTATAATGAAGTTCTGTAGCTCTTAAAGCAATGGCCTGTCTTGACAATGAAAAGATATTCAAAAGTGAAACATTTTCACTTACCTATTCAAATCAGGACAATACCATACTTAGTATGAAGCTTGTTTTAGTCAAAGTCAAGCATCATTGATGTTTGTGACAGTTTTATAAACATAGATTTATTTATAGAATTAAACTCAATATATTTACAAGTTGTCACACATATGCATATTAAATACTACTTATAAGTATTTAGTAAGGACATGAAGACTCAAAAATTCAAGAAAAAAAATCTTGATCTGGTCGCAAAAGTTAAAAAATGAAACTCGAAAAAGAGCCCTAATAAAAAAATAGGAATGTATTATTCCCAATAATATCGTAATACACAAATATAGACACTGCATGATGTTACACTAGTAAATTGAATTATAAATGGTATACATGGTTTAAGAATGAGATGGCCCAATGGGTAAATAATTTTATAATAAAGGAAATTGATAAAACTAAAGAAAAATTAAAAATAAACTACTAAGGGCTGGTCTTATGACTACTGGATGAATATTGCTATTGGGAGGTTAAATTTATCTACCAGATAAAAGTTATCAGCCATTTTAATGTCTTATGAACTGAATTTATCTTTATGATAAATATATTTTTATGCAAAACCCACAAAGTTGATACTGTTTTTACTTGTGCACGCGCATGCATATAAGACCTGTTGATAGTGCTACAACCTAGCAAGTGGTGGTGCTCAACATTTGTTAAATAATGGCGGCTAAACAAGTGCGAGGAAACAGATGGCGTCACGTGGGCGCAGAAGCTAAGTTGTCTTGCAAGTACTAGTTTCGGTATCTGCCAAAATGTGGGCGATAGTTGGGTGCAACTCTAACAAAATTTCATTTATTGTACTCACATTTAAACAATTTGTTCTTATATAACTATAACTCTACAAATCGCTTGTCAGTTTATGTAAAAGTGTGAATTAAATGTTCTAACTGTGTGTATATATATATATATATATATATATAGAGAGAGAGAGCTTAAACATGGCCTTTGCTTACTAAACACGTGAACTAAGATTTTAGCCTAAAAACATTTTCTGATTGGCGTAGCCTCATTAAAAACAACGCGTCACTATGGCAACGAGCATTTTAACTTCCAGATAAAAGTTATCAGGTACTTAAACCTCAAATTAAAAATGTGATGGATAAATACAATTTATCTGGCAGATAAATGCTATCTGACAATCATAAGACACACTTTAAACTTAACCACCAGATATAAATATTTATCTACCAGATTAATATTTATCCAGGAGTCATAAGACCAGCCCTAAGAGTAAAAGAGGTAAAATGTGGGAAGAATCCAATGCACAATCTTCTTCCTTTCTTCTGTCTTCCATAGTAGAAGTAGTCACACACACATTTCAACACAGATAGAATATTTCAGCATTGTTGTCTTTATCAAACACAAAGAAGAAATAAGAGAGTACAAATAACACAAACAATGGATTACTCCATTTTGAATTTAAAGAAAAACTGTTAGAAATACATTGTGCCAACTGTTTCTGGGATGTAGCAGGTTTGAAAGTGCTGGTTGTGGGTACCAGCATGAATGGGTACAGACTTGTCCGGATCTTTGTGGTTTGTGTAAAAATGATTATTGTTCATTCTCTGTCTGAGAAAACCTGTAGTAAGGCTTATATATTTTGCATCACATGATTTGCACTGTAGTTGATATATCAAGTTACTTATTTTACGATTGTAATAACCAGAGATTTTGTATTACATTTTGGTTAATTGCTGTTGAAGGATGTAATTGGTAGGTGGATTCCACATATGCTGCAACGGGTGCTATCGCAGGGGTATGAACCTTTGGTAGCCGGTTTTTCTTCTCGGATTCTCCTGGGATCAGGAAGATTGGGATGGACTAGACTATTGTGGAGATTGGGTGGTATTTGAAAGTGACTCGGGGGTGAGCTAAATTATTTTGGCTCTAATGGCTAGGCTATGTGGGAGTGATCTCATTGTGCTCATAGGGTGGCAGCTGTCATAATGATGGTATTGTTTCTGGTTGGTTTCCTTGGTGTAAACAGTTGTTTTCAGGTGTCCCTGATGTAGTGTGATGTCCACATCCAGAACAGTAGTACTGGATGTGGATATTTTCCAAGTAGATCTTAGTGGTGAAAATTTGTTGAGGTCTGCCAGGAAGGACTAGAGTTGCCGAGTGGTGCTGGTCCAGATCATAAAGGTGCCATCGGTGTAACTGAACCAACAAAGGGGCTGTACCGGTTGTCTGCCTAGGAGCATACGTTCCGGTTTCCCATATACAAGTTTGCATATGAGGGGGCCATGTGCGTTCTCAAGGCAGTACATTTAATTTGTAGGTAGTTTTTCTCCAAAATGAAATTTGATAGTTTTATCAGGAATGCTGTAGTGGGTCTGGTACCAGAAGGACGTGTGTTGAGATATTCCTCTATTGCTGCAAGTTCATGGATATGAGGGGTATTGATGTAGAGTGAAGTAAAATCAATTGAGACCAAGACGGCATGTTGTGGAAGCTGAGTGGCCAGTATGTTAAGTCGTTCTAGAAAATGATTTGTGTCTTTGATGTATAATGGTAGATTCTTGACTAGAGGCTGAAGGTTTGAGTCCACAAGTGCTGATATGCGTTCTGTGGGTGAGCCACATCCTGATACAATTGGTCAGCCTGGAGGAGGGAATGTTCCCTTGTGGATCTTCAGAAGTAAGTAAAACTTTGGTGTGGCTGGTTTCTGGGGGGTTAAGTTTTGTACAGTCTTTTCATTGAGATCTTGTTGTTGCAATTCTTTTTGGATAATCTGTTGTAGTTGTTTGTTATAATTATTTGTAGGGTCCTGATTTAACCAGGTAAGTGTGCTGGCTATCCCTTATAATTTAAACCAAGTAAGGAAATAAGTCATTAAACTTGTTACATTAGACTTAGTTGGTCAAATCCATTTACAAATAGATAATCTTCCGGAAATCAAACCAGAATCCTCAAGACCAGTGGTTGGCAGCCTTCTAGGGCCCCAACCAACCAATAAACTTATAAAAGGTTCTGTGATCAAGTATCTTTTTCTTCTGTTTTTTTTTTCTCTAAACATCTTATAGATATTCTTTATTTTTAGTCTCTGAGCTGTATATATTTAATATTGTAAAATAACTTTTGTGTAATAGTTTGTTTAACCTAGTTCATTTTGATATAGTTCCCTATTTTAATTGGTTTGTATGTGTTAGTTGTTCTTTGATTCCCGCCGTTTTTGAGTTTTTCCCTCCTTTTTTTTGAGAGGGAAAAGGAAGTTCGTTTGTTCTTTTGAGAGTTAGTTCAACGTGGGACTCTGTTCGCGTTGGGTGTCTGCCATAATGAGTACATTCTTTGCCTCATAAATAGTTGTTCATGTGCTTCAAGCCCTTAAGTGGCCTCTTTGATCCACAAACACAACAAAGGTTCGAGAAATGCTGAGAAATTAACGCCTTGTTCCCTATTCCTTCCCACGCTAACCCACAAGGTAAACCTCCATTGTCGTGGAACCTCATTTGGTATAGGTAATCATTTCTTATCACAATGTTATATTGATTAGTCCACTTTTTATCGTTTTTTATGAACCTTTTTCAAACTATCTATGTTCCCACCATTCCAGAAACAAATATAGAATAAATAAAATGTACATTATTAAAGTATTTAAAATTTTTATAACTTTACGGGTTGGAAAAAAACAAGGTTATTTTGGTCACATACTAATATCATTTGGAAGTACTTTATATATTTATGAGTTTAGAAAAGTCAAAGAGATTTTAATGACGATTCCTAAGCAATCGACTAGAAGCTGCCGCAAGATCGACCAGTTGTTGACCCTTGCTCTAGACTTTAATCTATTCTGTAAATTTGAATGTTTTTAATATTCAAGATGAGAGAAAGATAGAAGGGCAAGGCTTACACACTTAGCAGAAAACTGTAGGCCGCATAGTTCACAATTAAAACATAATAAACACAACACAATAATTTTCAAAAATTACATAATTGTGTTTGATTGTGATTTAATTATGAATTATGAGGCCTAAAGTTTTCTGGTAAATGTGTAGGTTTTGCCCTTCTATCCTACTTTCAATGTTTAATATAATAAAACTGTTTGGTGCTATTTTTTCTTTGCTGATATCTAATATGAAATTCCTTATAAAATTAACAAAACTCACCAAAGGATTTGGCCGAAACCTGTAAGCCAGCATCATTCTTTTCCTGTACGCATCATACTCATCATCGCCCTTCAATACATCGTCTGGCCGGTCCAATCCCAAACCTTGATTGTCTGGGCGAGTAGATGCTCTGTGTGCAAATTAAAACATTAAGGCTCTCTACCAACAAAGTGTTTAATTATTTCATTGTTTAAAATTTGATTATAATTTATAGCTGTCAGGTTATGTTGATAATTGGTTAATTATTGATTCAAGTAAAGAAAACTAGATATGAAAATAAAATATGGTGTTTGGCATTATAACTTATATTTGACAAATTTGTGAAAACCACTATTCTGTTCAAGATTAGAACAAGATTAAAATTATAATTTGTGTGTTTAGTTAAATCAGGTTTAACCTCTTTTTAATCTATAAAAATAAGAACATTTGCAATTATTTCTTATTTGATGTATGGCTTGCTGTCAAAACCTTTGGTTATTATTAACACATCTCAACTAAGTTATGTAAACTTAAGGCCTTATGTAAAACAAAATATTGATGTGTGTGAAGTTACAAAAAACAAATTACAGCTTTGACAAATGTGAGGATTCGCCAGTAAACAAGCAAACAAATACCGGTAGATAAAATATACATTTATGTTCAATTTTTGTCATGTTCTATACAGAAAAATGTAATGCTCCTTGACCAAAATCTGTAGTAAATGAATTGTATTTTGTGACATTAACTTGAATTATCAACTTACAGCTCATGTTGAAATCTTCACAATATATAACATTGTATTAATGATATTTGGTGTATAAAACTATACAAATATGATGGGGGTGTGTGGTCCACTTTTTTTTAATAAGGTACATAGTCACTCTAATAAAATATAATACGAAATATTCTCGAAGCTGAATCAATGTTAAAATATATTATTGTAAGTTGTTTTATAATTAAAAAATATTATATTGTGGCTAATTTAAATTACTGGAAAAATGTTTTGTTGCACAATTTTTTTGTCTTATTCTGATAAATAAAGTTGCCATCACAACCTACAATTCAATTACTTTAGATTTTTTCCAAACTAATATAAATTTTTAATGTACATAACTGCTCATAATAGCAATAATTGGCCTTAAATTGAGTATTTTAGCTGTAAATAATTTTATTACAAATTTTTAAAGCCTGAATTTTTTTTAAGCGAGGTTGAAGCTGATATTTGTTTCGAAACCAAGTTAAAGATTCGAAGTTTCAAATACCTGTAAAATATGCATATTATCATGTTTTTTGGCAACATATACCAACACATAATATTCACGCTTTGATTTGGCTTCAGGAATATTTAATTTTATTTGAATGAGTCAACTTCACTTTGAATCAAAAAATTCAACTTGGCATCCACCTTATGGATATTATTTTTACTTTCTCGCTAGCTTACAGGTAGAGAAAGTATTGTGATTTTCAAAAAAATCGAACTCGAAATTCTGATGCATTTTGACATTTCATGACCTACCCAAAACCGAAAATATGGTTTTTGAATTTCCGCCTTTCTCTCTGTATCTCCGTCCACCCGTCTTTCTGTTTGTACCTCAGACTAGAGCCTAAACTATTTTATCGATCGGACTAAAACTTGGTATATAGGGTTTTCATAAAGTTGTCCTGCAAAAGTTTTTGGAATTGGATATCTAGCCCTAAAATTAAAAGTAGTTTATAGAAGGACAAAAGGAGAAAAAATCAATGTTCTTAATATCGGCTCTAACAATTTTGATTACATTTCATTTCTAAGCATTGTTCAATATTATAAACAAAATGGCTACTCTTATTTTTTCGGCAAAATGACTTAAAGCGTTCTGGTCTGATCGGTAAATTCTCATTTTTTATTATATCTCCGAAACTATTTGAGACATGAAATTACTTATCATTGCAAATATGTAGGTCTATTTATAATACCAATCATTTTCAAGCTAAACGCAAATATATATATATATATATATTAACTTTTTGAAAACTTAACTATTGAGACCGTAAAAAAAATCTAACCCGAGATGTTGATGGACGTTGAAGTTTTATGACTCCCCTAAACGCTAAAAAGTGGTTTTTGCAATACCATCTGTCTGTCTGTCTGTTTAACCCTAAAACTAAGAGTAGTTTAATAAAAGGCGAGAAGAGAAATAATTGATTTTTTCAAAATCGGATCTTAGAGATTTTTATTAAAATTCGTATCTATGCACTGATTAAGATTATAAACAAAATGGCTATTTTCAATTTCCTATGAAAATTACTTTTGCAGCTCTGCAGTTTGAGAAAATATTTCCTCCAGTGACGCACATTAACTTCAGTCGCACCGTAAAGTCACGCTGCAGCCGAGTTGTTAGTTTGCAAATGCAACCTTAGAGCATGCATCCTAACTTCGTTTTTCATCTTTGTTTGTTTTGACGATGTGCCGTGTTTTTCCATGCTATCAGGCACCATTGGAAAAAATTAAAAATATACTTTATTTAAAGCCCCACTAAACTATATTTTATTTATGATGCTGCAACTAATTCAAAAAATAGGCCCTAC
>CABEEJ010007028.1:14637-34408 GCA_901482245.1 Timema douglasi | reverse complement strand
GTGTTAGGGGGAGCTATCAGTCTAGATCATGGTTGGGGTGATCAAATATAAGTTCTGAAAGCAAAGTTTATTAAATTGTTGTCTTATAGAGGTTCATACTGTAAGGTGAATTTTAATTTTTTTATATATAATATTAAAGGTGAATAATATTAAGTAAAATGTTTGTGATATAATTTTGGAATTCTAGTGAAGATTCTGAAATAAACACACTAAACTTTTAAAAAATCTTACTAAAAATTTAAATAAAAATAATTTTATTATAACGTTAATTTTGAATTTTGCTTATTTCTCTTGTTGGCCGAAATATTATTAATGATTAAAAGAAAGAAAAAAACTACACTTTTAAAGAATTTTACCAATAATTTAAATCAAAATTATGTTTACTCTAATATTAGGCGTAATTTTGAATTTGGTTTACTACTGTTCGACTCTAAATGATTTATTAAAAATGTATTGGCCACTTAATTTTGTTATTCGTTTAGTTTGGTCTGTTCAGGACTGTAGCATAGTTATTTATTATTGAAGAGCTCTTCTAGATGCGATTCTCTATTCTTGACAATTTAGAGGTTGGTGGTGTTGACATAATTTACAGGATTATTTGTCTTGTTGGTATGAATTATAACTTTTTTAAAACATTCCAATTTTGACTGTCTAGTTCATATGATTTTTGATTTGCTAGGAGATGATGACATTTTATTGACCAGTTCTGTAGCATCGCGAATTTTAGAGAATATTTTTCTTCCTTGATTGACCCCCAAACGTCTTTATTTTTGATTTCATTGATTTTTTCTTTTTTACCAAAAATAAATTTGTAAAGTCTTCTGAGAAAATTTTTCTTCGGCTGTTTCTTAATTTTTAGATTTTTGAATGCTTTTTGGACAAATTGAACTTGGGTGTTTCCCAATATTGATCTTCACTTTGTGGGAGTGGAAGTGGTGCTGGTGGAGAGGGTGAAACTGAAGAATTTTGTTCAAGATTTAAATTGTCGACGCTGCTTGATAATTTTGGTTTAACATATTTCTTTAAATTTGACTCTCACATAAATTTTTTTAGTTCATCCTCTACACTTTTGTCAGCCGAATTTAGTACCCATTCGCTGAAGCACCGTTTTAACACATGTAATTTAGGTTTGTGGGACATTTTTTAAATTATTTACAGTGAAAATTTTAGTAACTGGGAATTTTGCACCTTTAGGTCCGAGTAATGGT
Source organism: Timema douglasi (assembly GCA_901482245.1). NCBI lineage: Eukaryota > Metazoa > Arthropoda > Insecta > Phasmatodea > Timematidae > Timema > Timema douglasi. The sequence goes on along the minus strand of CABEEJ010007028.1, from coordinate 33,200 downwards.
CGTCGATTGGTTTTAGTTTAGTTGCTAGTCAAAAAATATTACTCCTCACGTCATTATTAAAACTCAACAATAAAGAGTAAACAATATAGTAAGTTTGTATTGATTCCGAATACATTAAAACAGAAGTCTCAAAAACTATGCCCACAGACGCAATTGCACCCACCGAGCCTTGCCACTTTTTGAACACAGCTGAAAAGTTCTGACTAATAATTTAATCTGTCAAATTTTCAGACAAAAATCAAGTTTGTGCTTAATTCCGCTATGCTGTTCTCAAGAGGTTGATGACTAAAAGCCCCCTACCTCCTCTTTCCAATGCCCCCTTCTCATTATTTTTTACTAGCCGGCTCATTTACAAATTGTACTTTTACTCGGAACCACCGTAGTTTCAATCTGAATTGTTTTGCCTTTCCGTAATCTCATCCCTTCCTTCATTCTCTTCACACTCACTAATACCATCCTAATACTTCCTAATTCTTTTGTAAATATCTTGACATGAGTCTACCAAGCTTTGTTGCCTGAATAAACACAGAATAAATATATATTAAAAATGTACCCAAGAACCAAAATGGTGGTGAGTAATTAAATAGTTCCTTGTGTCTTTATTTTGGTCTTGTTAAAACAGTAAATAAAGCAGTATTTTTAAAATTTATTTTTTGTCAACGTGGAGGGGGTTAAAACCCTCTTTTCCCCATGGTTACGGCCTTCAGGCCTTTGCCGAATCGGCAATCATAGAGAAATTTATTTAAAAGTCGTAAGATATTCTAAACAATATTAATGGAAATTGTCTTAGAAATTTATTAATAAAACATGAACGAAATAATATAGGCCTACAATGTCAAAAAAAATATAAAAAACTGTTAAATATGCTTTCACAAAAGATAAAATAATAAACTCCCTATTTTCCAGACCTCAATTAGAAAAAAATAATTAGTCCCTCAGAAATTAATACTTATATAAAATTAATTTCAATTAAGGGTTTCTTTTATTTTTAATCGTAAAATAACTTTGCAATGGTAAGTTATTCTTATCATAAAGAGTTATGGGGATATGATCAATATATAAGACATTTGTTTGTGAAAAATAGGCCTTTACACCAAGTCATTTTAACAGAAAAAGAAGCCACATCATTTCAAAAATATATATATAAATAATATTGTAAGCTGTTTTATTGGATATTCGAATCATAAAAAAAAAGCTGGATGTCATACTGCAGACCGGTGTACAACCAGAACGCGAGTGATATCTAAAAAAACGTCAGCAGCGACTAAAATGGTAAACATATAAACAAATAATGTCATCCAATCAAATGTTTGATTATATTGTAGAGTTCTTGGACAACCACAAATAAGTTTACATGTCCAGGGACTTACTATACGAATATGAGCACGTTCAGAGAGACATGATGATAACAAACGAAGAAATTAGCAACACCTGTGACGAGAATCACGCCCTTTGTTCACTTCGCCAAAAACTGAAAACACACTTTGGAAAGGATATTAGGTTTCAGTTGAGAAGAAGTATCAATAACCTTTATTCCTAAGCATGGTGAAGCATTTGTCAAAAGTGCTCTGAATAGTTGGGGAACCAACACCTCCAACTTTATACAAAATGTTGATGAAATTCTACACGCTGACATGGACCTGCCAGGTTGAAGAACTGCAAAGGGACGTGCAACTTAATAGCTTTGCTGGCGGATCCTCGTGCTAAACTGGGAAAAGACAGCAAATTGGTTGTGGAATGATTTCAACCAGATGTATGTTTCCTTTATAGAGGTGTGATGCATTTAATCACAGGAAATCACCAACCACTACAAGCAAGCCTATCAATGTATGTACACGACTTGATTGGCAGTATGTAACTTATAGTTGGCCTTAAAAAAAATTAGAATTGGCATTTTGTTTGAAGAAATACTCGATGATTTATCAGCATTGGCGTTACAGGAATACAATAAGGCAGAACAAAATCAAATGTTATTCTGAAGATTGAAAAATGATACCTGGACCCGGTAATTAAACCAGGGACCTTTGGCTCAGTACGCCAATGCTCTAACCACTAAGCTATCCAGGAATCGTCTCGTACCCAGGGTCTATTTTCACTCATAGTTTAAGGCAGAAACTATGATAGACGTTGTTTTTAAATTTTCAGAATATGATATCTATATGGAGAATTACTCAATAAAAAGCATAAATAATATCTTTGGCTATTTTATTAAATAAAATGCAAACCCTTACAATTGTAATAATTGTACAAATGGCAGCATTAAGACAACTACCGAGTAGAAGGTGGCTGCGTTATCTGATAGCTCGTGATCTCAATAAAATCACACATTAGCAGCCGACGATTTTCCCACTTCCATCATAGACAGCCTTAAGATATGATTTAATAATGACCCTGGGCACGGGATGATTCTTAGATAGCTCAGTGGTGAGAGCACTGGCGTAGGCGACCCTCCATGTTTAACGGGGTGGTTTTTTTTTAATAGAATTTCCCACCCCTAACCTACTGAAAGCATTATTCATCCCGCCAGGGTGTCATTGTATTTCTGTATGAAGTTTTGTTACATGTTTCTATGTCGTGTGAGTTGTCGAGAGCCCCTCGGGGCTGGTGTCAACTGTTTGTCCTATATGTTCCTCCATGTTTTATTGATGTATATTATTGTTAGATGGTTACGAAAAATAAATAACCCATACAAACAAATAAACAAACATTGGCGTAGTAAGCCAAACGTCCCGGGTTCGATTCCCGTGTCCTGGTGTAATTTTTTAATTTACAGAATAATTAAATAGTGCTTATTATTCTTTTGATAGTTACCAATGTTCACATGTTATAAGACATAAAGCCCCTGGCCCTCTCGAGTGTAAGTCTAAAACATATTTTGTAGGAATGTGGGCGGGAGGTTAAAAGGTCTCGCGAAGCTACACAACCAGTAAAGTATCCTTCCGCACTAACAAGAACAGATGGATCACGTAAACCGTAGATAGCGCTAGCTACAGTATAGGTCTTGCGGAAAAACAATGCGTTTAGAAATATCATTTTTTTTTAGAATGAGTGAAATTTTATGTTAATATTTTCAACACCCCTTGTAAGATAATGTATTGATGTTTATTAATTGTTACGTTTTCTTATTTTTTACTATGCAGCTGGCAGTTTCGTATTGAAAAATGTCAATTTTATCGATATTTGATCACTGTTAAAATTATAAATAATGTGAGTATATAAAAAGTATAACTTAATCAATATGCTTCTGTTCTTGAAAAAAATGTTTCCATAAATAAAATTGGAAAAAGTTAAAAATTATTGAAGATAACCTTTTGTTCCCATGGCTATACATTTCCACGCCAAAGAAAAGGGCCAATCGTCCTTTAAATCTTTCAATATAGCTGTCTGCTGGAAAATTGTATCTCTGTCAATTCAACAGGGTATAGAGCCACTAAGCAGACAAATAACTATAGAGAAAACTCTATAATCCCTCTAGCTTATGTCTGTTCAGTGGNAAAACTCTATAATCCCTCTAGCTTATGTCTGTTCAGTGGACATGTTGGATCTACACTTCCTTGAATGAGGTAGATCAATGTTAATTAACCTTAAGGGAGAAAAAGAGCCGAAACTCTCATTTAAACCCCTACTTGTGTGTGTAGAGCCATAATTACCACTGAACAGACATTAGCTAGAGGAATTATAGAGTTCTCTCTCTCTAGCTATTTATCTGCTTATTGGCATAATGGATCCATACACATTACTCCAGTCAGCACAAAGCTTACCTCTACAGCTCTGTTATGTTGGTTCAGTTGGAGTGCTCTATTCTAGCTCTGTTTCTGCTCAGGTGTCAGGCTGGCTCTACTAACATTATTTCTACTATTTTATAGCTGATCGTTACAGTCCATTCTTCTTAGTTATGTTGGAGTTCTCTCTCTGGTTTCTTCTTGGTGGCGTGGCTCTATAAACACAATTCCTGTCAGCTCTGATTTGACCAGTATATTTATCTCGTGTTAGGGGGAGCTATCAGTCTAGATCATGGTTGGGGGGATCAAATATAAGTTCTGAAACCAAAGTTTATTAAATTGTTGTCTTAGAGGTTCATACTGTAAAGTGATATTAAAAATATATATATAATATTTAAAGTGAATAATTTTAAGTAAAAAGTTTGAGTTATAATTTTTGGATTCTAGTGAAGATTCTGAAATAAACACACTAAACTTTTAAAAATTCTTACTAAAAATTTAAATACAAATAATTTTATTATAACATTAATTTTGAATTTTGCTTACGTCTCTTGTTGGCCGAAATATTAATAATGATTAAAAGAATAAAAAAACCTACACTTTTAAGGAATTTTAAAAATAATTTTGGTTTAAATTATTAGTACTCTAATATTAGGCGTAATTTTGAATTTGGCTTACTTCTTGTTTTGACTCTAAATGGACTATGTTAAAAAAAGATATAATTTATATTGGCCACTTTAATTTTGTTATTCGATAATTTGGACTGTTCAGGACTGCAGCTGGTTATTTATTACTGAAGAGCTCTTCTGGATGGGATTCTATATTCTTGATAATTTTGAAATGTTTGAGGGGTTGGAGGTGTTCAGATAATTTAAAGGATAATTTGTCTTCTTGGTGTGAATTATAACTTTTGGTATACGTTCCAATTTTGATAGTCCAGCTCTTAAAATTCTTGATTTGATAGGATATGGCTGCATTTAATAGACCAGTTGTGTAATATCTCGAATTTAAGTGTATTTTCTTCGGGGTCTTCTTCGATTGATCCCCAAACGTCATTAATTTTGATTTCTTTGTTTTTTTCTTTTTTACCAAAACAAAATGTGTAAAGTCTTCCGAAAAAAATTTTCTTCGGCTGTTTTGTAGTTTTGAGATTTTTGAATGCTTTTTGGACCAATTCGAACCTAGGTGTTTCCCAATATTGATCTTCATTTTGTGGGACCGGAACTGGTGCTGGTGGAGAGTGAAACTGAAGAAATTTGTTCAAGATTTAAATTGTCCTCGCTGCATGATAATCTTGGTTTTACATATTTCTTCAAATTAGACTCCCAAATAAATTTTTTCAACTCGTTTTTTATACTCTTATCAGCAGAATTCAGTATGGAATCGCTGAAGCATCGTTTTAACTAATGTAATTTAGGTTTGTGGGACATTTTTTAAATTATTTACAGTGAAAATTATAGTAACTGGGAATTTTGCAATTTTAGGTCCGAGTAATGGTCTTAGAGTATGGAATCGCTGAAGCATCGTTTTAACACATTTAATTTAGGTTTGTGGGACATTTTTAAAATTATTTAAAGTAAAAATTTTAGTATCTGGGAATTGTGCACCTTTAGGTCCGAGTATTGGTATTCGAGTGGTTTTAGTTTAGTTGCTAGTCAAAAAATATTACTCCTCACGTCATTATTAAAACTCAACAATAAAGAGTAAGCAATACAGTAAGTTTGTATTGTTTCCGAATACATTAAAACAGAGGTCTCAAAAACTATGCTCGTGGACGCCATTTCGCCCACCAAGCCTTGCCACTTTTTGACCACAGCTGAAAAGTTCTTGACTTATAATTTAATCTGTCAAATTTTCAGACAAAAATCAAGTTTGTGCTTATTTCCGGTATGATGTTCTCAAGAGGTTAATGACTGAAAGCCCCCCTCCCCCTCTTTCCAATGCCTCCCACTCATTATTTTTTACTAGCCGGCTCATTTAAAAAGTGTACTTTTACTCGGAACCACCTTAGTTTCAATCTGAATTGTTTTGCTTTTCCGTAATCTAATCCCTTCCTACATTCTCTTCACACTCACTAATACCAGCCTAATACTTCCTAATTCTTTTGTAAATATCTTGACATGAGTCTACCATGCTTTGTTTCCTGAATAAACACAGAATAAGTATATATTAAAAAGGTACCCAATAACCAAAATGGTGGTGAGTAATTAAATAGTTCCATGTGTCTTTATTTTGATCTTGTTAAAACAGTAAATAAAGCAATATTTTTTAAACTTATTTTTTGTCTAATTGAAGGGGGTTGAACCCCCCTTCCACCATGGTTACGGCCTTGAGTATTACCCACAATCACATGTCACGTCACAATCGCTGTTGGAAACTTAACATGGCAGTTACTGGCCGTGTGTATAGCGTTGAGGCTGAACTCTGCGCCTGGCGGAAGTTAGTAAATTTGCGTTGAGAAAGTAATTGGTGCCCGCCACACAACCGTTTGTTTTGAATGTGCTAAAGTACAAAAAAGGTTGGGGACCTTCGCATTAAAACATAGCTAGTTTATTATTGGAAAAGATCATCATATTATCTGGTAAAAGGGACTGGGATGCTAGAGTTCTAATCCCAGTTGGTACTAATACATTTGTTGTATTTAAATGTATATTTCTTTCTTAATCATCTTTCCCACAAACTGATTGTACTTCTTATAATGTCTTTTATCCTCATCCTTATCACTTAGTGTAGATATGTTAGTGTGTGTCCCAGTTGAAACCAACATGTGGTGTATAAACTATCCCTTGAAATATATTGTACGGTCAATCACACGGAAATATCCGCTCCTTTATCCAATCGGCAATCATAGAGAGATTTATTTAAATGTCTTAAGATATTCTAAACAATATTAATGGAAACTGCCTTAGAAATTTATGAATAAATCATTAACGAAATAATATAGGCCTACATTGTAAAGAAAAAAATCATTAAGAAAAAACTGTTGAATATGCTTTCACAAAAGGTAAAATAATCAACTCCCCATTTTCCATACCTCAATTAGAAAAAAAAAATAAGTCCCTCATAAATTAATGAGGTAGATCAATGTTAATTAACCTTAAGGGAGAAAGTGGGCCGAAACTTTCATTTCAACACCTACTAGTGTGTGTATAGCCAAAATTACCACTGAACAGACATTAGCTAGAGGGATTATAGAGTTCTCTCTTTCTCTCTAGCTATTTGTCTGCTTAGTGGCATAATGGCTCTATACACATTACTCCAGTCAGCACAAAGCTTACCTCTACAGCTCTCTTGTGTTGGTTCAGTTGGAGTGCTCTATTCTACCTCTGTTCCTGCTTAGTGGCATAATGGCTCTACTAACACTATTTCTACTATTTTATAGCTGAACGTTACAGTTCATTCTTCTTAGTTGTGTTGGAGTTCTCTCTCTGGTTTCTTCTTGGTGGTGGCTCTATAAACACAATTCCTGTCAGCTCTGATTTGACCAGTATATTTCTCTTGTGTTAGGGGGAGCTATCAGTCTAGATCATGGTTGGGGGGATCAAATATAAGTTCTGAAAGCAAAGATTATTAAATTGTTGTCTTAGAGGTTCATACTGTAAAGTGAATTTAAAAATATATATATAATATTTAAAGTGAATAATTTTAAGTCAAAATTTGAGATATAATTTTTGGATTCTAGTGAAGATTCTGAAATAAACTAACTAAACTTTTAAAAAAGCATACTAAATATTTAAATACAAATAATTGTATTACAACATTATTTTAGAATTTTGATTACGTCTCAGGTTGGCCGAAATATTATTAATGATTAAAAGAAAAAACTACACTTTTAAGGAATTTTACTTATAATTTAAATCAAAATTATTTTGACTCTAATATTAGGCGTAATTTTGAATTTTGCTTACTTCTCCTGTTCGACTATAAATGATGTATGTTTAAAAAAATATATTTTATATTGGCCACTTATTTTTGTTATTCCTTTAATTTGTTCTGTTCAGGACTGCAGCATGGTTATTTATTATTGGTGAGCTCTTCTAGATACGATTCTATATTCTTGACAATTTAGATATGTTTGAGCTGTTGGAGGTGTTGGCATAATTTACAGGATAATTTGTCCTGTTAGTATGAATTATAATTTTCTGTAAACATTCAAATTATGATGGTCCAGTTCATATGATTCTTGATTTGCTAGGAGATGGTGGCATTTTATTGGCCAGTTCTGTAGCATCGCGAATTTTAGTGAGTTTTCTTCGGGGCTTTCCTAGATTGGTCCCCAAACGTCGTTAGTTTTGATTTCTTTGTTTTTTTCATTTTTACCAAAAATAAATTTGTAAAGTCTTCGGAAATTTTTTTTCTTCGGCTGTTTTCTAATTTTGAGATTTTTGAAAGCCTCTTGGACCAATTCGAACCTAGGTATTTCCCAATACTGATCTTCACTTTGTGGGACCGGAAGTGGTGCTGGTGGAGAGGGTGAAATGGAAGAATTTGGTTCAAGATTTAAATTGTCCTCACTGCTTTATATTCTCGATTTTACATAATTCTTCAAATTAGACTCCCACAGATTTTTTTTTTAGCTCGTCTTCTATAATTTTGTCAGGAGAATTCATTACGGAATCGCTGAAGCTTCGTTTTAACCCATGTAATTTTGGTTTGTGATACATTTTAACTTGGAATTTTGCACCTTTTGTTAAGAATAATGGTCGTCGAATTGTTTTAGTTTAGTTGCTAGTAAAAAAATATTACTCCTATCGTCATTATTAAAACTCAACAATAAAGAGTAAACAATACAGTAAGTTTGTATTGTTTCCGAATACATTAAAACAGAGGTATCAAAAACTATGCTCGCGGACGCCATTGCACCCGCCAAGCCTTGCCACTTTTTGACCACAGCTGAAAAGTTCTTGACTAATAATTTAATCTGTCAAATTTTCAGACAAAAATCAAGTTTGTGCTTATTTCCGGTATGCTGTTCTCAAGAGGTTGGTGACTGAAAGCCCCTTCCCCCTCTTTCCAATGCCTCCCTCTCATTATTCTTTCTTTGCCGGCTCATTTACAAAGTGTACTTTTACTCGGAACCACCGTAGTTTCAATCTGAATTGTTTTGCCTTTCCGTAATCTCATCCCTTCCTTCATTCTCTTCACACTCACTAATACCATCCTAATACTTCCTAATTCTTTTGTAAATATCTTGACATGAGTCTACCAAGCTTTGTTGCCTGAATAAACACAGAATAAGTATATATTAAAAATGTACCCAAGAACCAAAATGGTGGTGAGTAATTAAATAGTTCCTTGTTTCTTTATATTGGTCTTGTTAAAACATTAAATAAAGCAGTATTTTTAAAATTTATTTTTTGTCAACTTGGAGGAGGTTGAACCCCCCTTTACCCATGGTTACGGCCTTGAATACTACCCACAATCACATGTCACGTCACAATCGCTGTTGGAAACTTAACATGGCAGTTGACCGGTCGTGTGTATAGTGTTGAGGCTGACCTCTGCGCCTGGCGGGAGTTAGTAAATTTGCCTTGACAAATTAATTGGTGCCCGCCACACAACCGTTTGTTTTGAATGTGCTATAAGGTACAAAAAAGGTTGGGGACCTCTGCATTAAAACATACCTGGTTTATTATTTGAAAATATCATATTATCTGGTACAAGGCACTGGGAGGCTAGAGTTCTATTCCCAGTTGGTACTAATAAAAGTGTTGTGTTTAAATGTATATTCCTTTCCTAATCATCGTTCACACAAACTGATTGTACTTCTTATAATTTCTTTCATCCTCATCCTTATCACTTAGTGTAAATATGTGATTGTATGTCCCAGTTGAAACCAACATGTGGTGTATAAACTATCCCCTGAAATATACTGCACGGTCAATCACACGGAAATATCCGCTTCTTTGTCCAATCATAAGATATTCTAAACAATATTAATGGAAATTGTCTTAGAAATTCATTAATAAAACATGAACGAAATAATATAGCCCTACATTGTCAAAAAAAATCATTTAGAAAAAACTGTTATATATGCTTTCACAAAATATAAAAAATCAACTCCCCATTTTCCAGATCTCAATTAGAAAAAAAAAAATTAGTCCCTCAGAAATTATTACTTTTATAAAATTAATTTCAATTAAGGGTTTTGTTTATTTTTAATCTTAAAATAACTTTGCAATTGTAAGTTATTCTTATCGTAAAGAGTTATGGGTTTATTATCAATATATAAGACATTTGTTTTTGAAAAATAGGCCTACCCATCATGTCATTTCAACAGAAAAAGAAGCCACATCATTCCAAAAATATATATAAATAATATTGTAAGCTGTTTTATAGGATATTCGATATCATAAAAAAAAAAAGCTGGACGTCATACTGCAGACCGGTGTGCAACCAGACCGCGAGTGATATCTAAAAAATAACGTCAGCAGCGACTAAAATAGTAGACATATATAAAAAGAAAGTCATCCAATCGACTGTGTGATTATATTGTAGAGTTCTTGGACATCCACAAATAAGTTTACCTGTCCAGGGACTTACTATACGAATATGAGCACGATCAGAGAGACATGATGATAACAAACGAAGAAATTTGGAACACCTGTGAAGAGAATCACGCCCTTTATTCACTTCGCCAAAAACTGAAAACACACTTTGGAAAGGATATTAGTTTTCAGTTGAGAAGAATTAACAATAACCTTTTCCCCTAAGAATGGTGAAGAATTTGTCAAAAGTTCTCTGAATAGTTGGGGAACCAACACCTCCAACTTTATACAAGATGTTGATGAAATTCTACACGCTAACATGGACCTGCCAGGTTGAAGAACTGCAAAGGGACGTGCAACTTAATAGCTTTGCTGGCGGATCCTCGTGCTAAACTGGGAAAAGACAGCAAATCAGTTGTGGAATGATTGCAACCAGATGTATGTTTCCTTTCTAATGGTGTGATTAATTTAATCACAGGAAAACACCAACCACTACAAGCAAGCCTATCAATGCATGTACAGAACTTGATTGGCAGCATGTAACTTATAGTTGGCCTTAAAAAAGATTAGAATTGGCATTTTGTTTGATGAAGTTCTCGATGAAGTATCAGCATTGGCGTTACAGGAATACAATAAGGCAGAACAAAATCAAATGTTATTCTGAAATTTGAAAAATGATACCTGGACCCGGTAATTAAACCAGGGACCTTTGGCTCAGTACGCCAATGCTCTAACCACTGAGCTATCTAGGAATCGTCTCGTACCCAGGGTCTATTTTCACTCATATTTTAAAGCATAAACTATGATGGACGTCGTTTTTCAATTTTCAAAATATGATATCTAGATGGAGAATTACTCAATAAAAAGCATAAATAAGAGCTTTGGCTATTTGATTAAATAAAATGCAAACCCTTACAATTGTAATAATTGTACAAGTGGCAGCAATAAGCCAACTACCGAGTCGAAGGTGGATGTGCTATCTAATAGCTCGTGATCTTAATACAATCACACATTTACATTTATAGCCGACGATTGTTCCCACTTCCATCATAGACTGCCTTAAAATATGAGTGAAGAATGACCCTGGGCACGGGATGATTCTTAGATAGCTCAGTGGTGAGAGCATTGGCGTAGGCGACCCTCCATTATCTACGGGGTGGGTTTTTTTAAATATATTTTCCCACCCCTAGCCTACTGAAAGCATTATTCAGCCCGCCAGGGCGTCATTGTATTTCTGTATGAAGTTTTGTTATATGTTTCTATGTCGTGTGTGTTGTCGAGAGCCCCTCGGGGCTGGTGTCAACTGTTTGTCCTATATGTTTCTCCATGTTTTATTCGTGTATATTATTGTTAGATGGTTACGAAAAATAAATAACCCATACAAACAAATAAACAAACATTGGCGTAGTAAGCCAAAGGTCCCGGGTTCGATTTCCGTGTCCTGGTGTAATTTTTTAATTTAGAGAATAATTAAATAGTGCTTATTATTCTTTTGATAGTTACCAGTTCTCACATGTTATGAGACATAAAGCCCCTGGCCCTCTCGAGTGTAAGTCTAAAACATATTTTGTAGGAATGTGGGCGGGATGTTAAAAGGTCTAGCGTGGCTACACAACCGGCAAAGTATCCTTCCGCACTAACAAGAACAGTTGGATCACGTAAACCGTAGATGGCGCTAGCTATCCTATAGGTCTTGCGGAAAAACAATGTGTTTATAAATATCAATTTTTTTTTTAGAATGAGTGAAATTTTATGTTAATATTTTCAACACCCCTTGTAAGATAATGTATTGATGTTTATTAATTGTTACGTTTTCTTATTTTTTACTATGCAGCTGGCAGTTTCGTATTGAAAAATGTCAATTTTATCGATATTTGATCACTGTTAAGATTATAAAGAATGTGAGTATATAAAAAGTATAACTTAATCAATATGCTCCTGTTCTTGAAAAAAATGTTTCCATAAATAAAATTGGAAAAAGTTAAAAATTATTGAAGATAACCTTTTGTTCCCATGGCTATACATTTCCACTCCAAAGAAAAGGGCCAATCGTCCTTTAAATCTTTCAATATAGCTGTCTGCTGGAAAATTGTATCTCTGTCAATTCAACAGGGTATAGAGCCACTAAGCAGACAAATAACTATAGAGAAAACTCTATAATCCCTCTAGCTTATGTCTGTTCAGTGGTCTTATTGGATCTACACTTCCTTGAATGAGGTATATCAATGTTAATTAACCTTAAGGGAGAAAGCAGAAACTCTCATTTAAACCCCTACTAGTGTGTGTAAAGCCAAAATTACCACTGAACAGACATTAGCTAGAGGGATTATAGAGTTCTCTCTCTCTAGCTATTTATCTGCTTATTGGCATAATGGATCCATACACATTACTCCAGTCAGCACAAAGCTTACCTCTACAGCTCTGTTATGTTGGTTCAGTTGGAGTGCTCTATTCTAGCTCTGTTTCTGCTCAGGTGTCAGGCTGGCTCTACTAACATTATTTCTGCTATTTTATAGATGATCCTTACATTTCATTCTTCTTAGTTATGTTGGAGTTCTCCCTCTCTGGTTTCTTCTTGGTGGCGTGGCTCTATAAACACAAATCCTGTCAGCTCTGATTTGACCAGTATATTTATCTCGTGTTAGGGGGAGCTATCAGTCTAGATCATGGTTGGGGGGATCAAATATAAGTTCTGAAATCAAAGATTATTAAATTGTTGTCTTAGAGGTTCATACTGTAAAGTGAATTTAAAAATATATATATAATATTAAAAGTGAATAATTTTAAGTAAAAAGTTTGAGTTATAATTTTTGGATTCTAGGGAAGATTCTGAAATAAACACACTAAACTTTTAAAAATTTTTACTAAAAATTTAAATACAAATAATTTTATTATAACATTAATTTTGAATTTTTCTTACCTCTCTTGTTGGCCGAAATATTATTAATGATTAAAAGAAAAAAACTACACTTTTAAGGAATTTTAAAATTAATTTTGATTTAAATTATTAGTACTCTAATATTAGCCGTAATTTTGAATTTGGCTTACTTCTCGTTTTGACTCTAAATGATTTATGTTAAAAAAAGATATAATTTGTATTGGCCACTTTAATTTTGTTATTCGATAATTTGGACTGTTCAGGACTGCAGCTGGTTATTTATTACTGAAGAGCTCTTCTGGATGGGATTCTATATTCTTGATAATTTTGAAATGTTTGAGGTGTTCAGATAATTTAAAGAATAATTTGTCTTCTTGGTATGAATTATAACTTTTGGTATACATTCCAATTTTGATGGTCCAGCTCGTAAGATTCTTGATTTGATAGGATATGGCTGCATTTAATAGACCAGTTGTGTAACATCGCGAATTTAAGTGAATTTTCTTCAAGGTCTTCTTCGGTTGATCCCCAAACGTCATGAATTTTGATTTCTTTGTTTTTTTCTTTTTTAGCAAAAATGAATTTGTAAAGTCTTCGGAAAAAAATTTTCTTCGGCTGTTTTCTAATTTTGAGATTTTTGAATGCTTTTTGGACCAATTCGAACCTAGGTGTTTCCCAATACTTATCTTCACTTTGTGGGACCGGAACTGGTGCTGGTGGAGAGTGAAACTGAAGAATTTTGTTCAAGATTTAAATTGTCCTCGCTGCTTGATAATCTTGGTTTTACATATTTTTTCAAATTAGACTCCCAAAGAAATTTTTTCAACTCGTTTTCTATACTCTTATCAGCAGAATTCAGTGTGGAATCGCTGAAGCATCGTTTTAACTCATGTAATAGAGGTTTGTGGGACATTTTTTAAATTATTTACAGTGAAAATTTTAGTAACTGGGAATTTTGCCCCTTTAGGTCCGAGTAATGGTCTTTGAGTGGTTTTAGTTTAGTTGCTAGTCAAAAAATATTACTCCTCACGTCATTATTAAAACTCATCAATAAAGAGTAAACAATACAGTAAGTTGGTATTGTTTCCGAATACATTAAAACAGAGGTCTCAAAAACTATGCCCGCGGACGCCATTGCACCCGCCGAGCCTTGCCACTTTTTGACCACTGCTGAAAAGTTCTTGACTAATAATTTAATCTGTCAAATTATCAGACAAAAATCAAGTTTGTGCTTATTTCCGGTATGCTGTTCTCAAGAGGTTGGTGACTGAAAGCCCCCTCCCACTCTATCCAATACCTCCCTCTTATTATTCTTTATTTGCCGGCTCATTTACAAAGTGTACTTTTACTCGGAACCACCACCGTAGTTTCAATCTGAATTGTTTTGCCTTTCCGTAATCTCATCCCTTCCTTCATTCTCTTCACACTCACTAATACCATCCTAATACTTCCTAATTCTTTTGTAAATATCTTGACATGAGTCTACCAAGCTTTGTTGCCTGAATAAACACAGAATAAGTATATATAAAAATATGCCCAAGAACCAAAATGGTGATGTGCAGTTAAATAGTTCCTTGTGTTTTTATTTTGGTCTTGTTAAAACATCAAATAAAGCAGTATTTTATAAACTTATTTTTTGTCAACTTGGAGGGGGTTGAACCCCCCTTTACCCATGGTCACGGCCTTGAGTACTATACACAATCACATGTCACGTCACAATCGCTGTTGTAAACTTAACATGGCAGTTGACCGGCCGTGTGTATAGCGTTGAGGCTGACCTCTAAGTCTGGCGGGAGTTAGTAAATTTGCCTTGAGAAAGTAATTGGTGCCCGCCACACAACCGTTTGTTTTGAATGTGCTCTAAGGTACAAAATAGGTTGGAGACCTCTGCATTAAAACCTACCTAGTTTATTATTTGAAAAGATCACCATATTATCTGGTACAAGGGACTGGGAGGCTAGAGTTCTAATCCCAGTAGGTATTAATAAAATTGTTGTGTTTAAATGTATATTCCTTTCCTAATCATCGTTCACACAAACTGATTGTACTTCCTCTAATGTCTTTCATCCTCATCCTTATCACTTAGTGTAAATATGTGAGTGTGTGTCCCAGTTGAAACCAACATGTGGTGTATAAACTATCCCCTGAAATATATTGTAAGGTCAATCACACGGAAATATCTGCTCCTTTGTCCAATCGGCAATCATAGAGAGATGTATTTTAAAGTCGTAAGATATTCTAAACAATATTAATGGAAATTGCCTTAGAAATTGATTAATAAAACATGAACGAAATAAAATAGGCCTACATTGTCAAAACAGCTAGAAAAAACTGTTAATATGCTTTCACAAAAGATTAAATAATAAACTCCTTATTTTCCAGACCTCAATTAGAAATAAAGTTTGTACCTCAGAAATGATTACTTTTATAGAATTAATTTCAATTAAGGGTTATGTTTATTTTTAATCGTAAAATAACTTTGCAATGGTAAGTTATTCTTATCGTAAAGAGTTATAGGGGTATGATCAGAATATAAGACATTTGTTTGTGAAAAATAGGCCTACCCACCAAATCATTTTAACAGAAAAAGAAGCCACATCATTCCAAATATATATGTAAATAATATTGTAAGCTGTTTTATTGGTTATTCGATATCATAAAAAAAAAGCTGGATGTCATACTGCAGACCGGTGTACAACCAGAACGCGAGTGATATCTAAAAATTAACGTCAGCAACAACTAAAATGGTAGACATATAAACAAAGGAAGTCATCCAATCAAATATGTGATTATATTGTAGAGTTCTTGGACATCCAAAAATAAGTTTACATGTCCAGGGACTTACTATACGAATATGAGCACGTTCAGAGAGACATGATGATAACAAACGAAGAAATTAGGAACACCTGTGACGAGAATCACACCCTTTGTTCACTTCGCCAAAAACTGAAAACATACTTTGGAAATGATATCAGGTTTCAGACGAGAAGAATTATTAATAACCTTTTCCCCTAAGCATGGTGAAACATTTGTCAAAAGTGCTCTGAATAGTTGGGGAACCAACAACTCCAACTTTATACAAAATGTTGATGAAATTCTACACGCTAACATGGAACTGCCATGTTGAAGAACTGCAAAGGGACTTCCAACTTAATAGCTTCAGCATTGGCGTTACAGAAATACAATAAGGCAGAACAAAATCAAATGTTATCCTGAAAATTGTATCTTTGTCAATTCGACAGTGATTTGCTGTGATAGGTAGTAACTTATACAGGATTATTCAAAAGTAATGGAGCAAAACCGAAGGCCTGTAGTGAGAGTAGTCTCAGCGCTGACTAAGCTATAAGTATTGAAAGGAAGGAGAACGGAATAAAGTTCTTACCTGGGCATGGTAACTGCCGCGGCCACTATTAGCGCTAGTGCCACTTAGTCTACTGCGATGGAGTTGAGTATCCGAGGATATGTTGAGGCACGTGTGGGTCAAACTGGACTACCGTCTAGACCCTCCGGTCCGATCTGATGTGCGGCAAGCTGGAGTAGACTGTTCCATGCTTAAAATACAGATTATTAAAAATACTTACAAGGCAGGCTCCACAGTTCTTCACCATACAACGAGTACAAATAAGTTTTCTTGTTATGACGTTGTAGCTTTTTTTAGAAATCTTTTTGACAAATAAATTCATGTTTAGTCTTTTGTAAAACTTAATGTGTACTATTATATATTGTTTCAAACTCAAACAGATATAATTAATTTAATAATTTATTTAGTGTACATATTGATAGTAAAATGAGCAGAGTTTTATAAATTAAACTGGACAATTAATTATTATTATTAGCACCGCGTCTTACTACCCGTTCGGTTTATACGCACTGGACACTTAAGGATTTAAAAATTAGGAAAGGTTATATTATGTTAATGTGTACATAATATATTCATGACTAGATTTACTCTTTGTTGACCTGGTGGTCTAGAGGTAAGATGTCGGAATTCTGTACTGGGGGTCCGGGGTTCAATCTTCGTTTTTCATGTCCAGGTGTCATTTTTCAATTTTCTGAATAAGGTTTTAATATAGTTGACTGCTTGGAAATTGTATCTCTGTAACTTCAACAGGGATTGGTTCAAACATTTAGCAACTAATATATTATGTGTGTCTTTCCATTGTGTTTTTCTCGACACTCTACACCCTATGAACAGACTTCTTAGTCTTAAAATCTCAGAATAACTTGTTCAAAAGATATGTATATATGTATGTACATAGCACGTCTACAATACATCACTTGTAGAACAATTTGTGAAAATATTAGCTGGAGCTAATGTATCGTTGTCCAGGGGACAACCTAATATACTAATCGTACATCTTTTCCATGGCAGCTTTTTCTAAGTACCGATTTTTTTATTTCATCCTATGGGACATATGACTAGGAAGGACTTTTTTTTTTCCAGATTAGGTCGTCTTATGTGTAGAATATTAATTACTCTGGTGTCACATAATGTTGCCCAGGGTACACACTAGGAGGTTGTCTACATGTCGTAGTTGGTATTTGATGATGGTTTTTACGAAACTTTGGAGCCGAGGTGAGTCTTAGCCTAACATAGGCCTAATTAACCAAACCATCGTGACCGTTGGGATAGTTCCTAGTTAGAGCTTTGATCAATTTATTGATAGTGCTGTAGTTTCCAACAGGGATATGATCCTTGAGTATTTGTTCCACGCCGTCAGCGTCCACCCAGTTGTACCATACAATATTTTTACCCTCGGGTACTGTGGTGAAAGAACACGGATATTGAAATTCAGCCAAAGCGACTTCCCACCTGCCGTCGAGTGTAAGACGGTAAGGAAGTTGCGTGGTGAAATTCGTGAGGGTATTTTTCGGGAAATATCCCATAAAGCTGTCGCTCGGCAAAGTGATGTAAAATTGGTCCTTCATGGTAGTGCGCTGACGTAACTGGCAGGAATACAGGAATTAAACTCGGCGGCGTAACCTTTCAACTGCACGTACACTATCTTTCTGGCGCCTTTACCCTTGACACGTAGTATTTTGTCACCTTTAAAAGTTACAGGGAGACGTACGCGTTTCAATTCAGGTTCGTAAAACGTCCCCTCCACTTCTTCGCCGTCAAGATCAGTGAGTCTGTACGACAGGTTGTCGAAACACTACACTGCTGACTTTGAAACTCTCTTCGCTCCAATTGCTTTCGTAGCCCTTTTCAAACAGCATTTTGGATTTGCTAATACGCACCGTGTCACCGACTTTTATTTTAGGCTTCGCGTTTGGACGTCTTTTGCCGTACAGATTATCTCTGACTTGAAGCACCTTAGTTTCTGAAACGTCGGAGGGCGCCATCTTGATACTGGAATGTTTGGCGCCGTTGTAAGCGTCGACTAGGTCTTGGAGGACGTCCACATACCTATACGTGTTATTTTTGGTAAAGTAGCGCCACATGCGTCCTTTCAGCGTTCTATTGAATCGTTC